>JAWDGP010004279.1:470000-500000 GCA_033675545.1 Elysia crispata | reverse complement strand
ACATAGTTGGTTTGCAGGGATCAGTTTTCCTCCACATCTCTCTCTTTTAGTCTTTTCTTTTTAATTAAGCAAGCCTTGAGGTTACTCTCTATGAAATATTTGTGTGTTAAAAAGTTATGGTATCTTTTTCTCAAAATTGAAGAAAGGCATTTCTTGCGATCTAATTAATCATTTAAGTTGCCAATATCTTTTTGTGTTGATTGTTGAATTGAGCGCCCGAGGAATCCTCCCTCTTCTCTCTCTCTCTCTCTCTCTCTCTCTCTCTCTCTCTCTCTCTCTCTCTCTCTCTCTCTCTCTCTCTCTCTCTCTCTCTCTCTCTCTCTCTCTCTCTCTCTCTCTCTCTCTCTCTCTCTCTCTCTCTCTCTCTCTCTCTCTCTCTCTCTCCCTCTCTCTCTCTCACGACTGATATGAACGGCAAGATAAGAGAGGTTAGAGATTGGGCATCGACAGCAAAATAAACAGTAGAGGTCAGTCATTTCTCTTGGCAAGGAAATAACCAGCCTTTAGTGGAGCGTCGCTACCAGTTATAATTCTACACTGTGTATCTGTAAGTTGTGGACATCAATATCCTCTCAAATGATTAATGAAACACTGTTGACACTTCACCCTTGCAGTTCGCTATTACCAACGTAAATGAATGCTCTGCCAGGAGAAATTGGTAGATAACAGAAAAATAAGAAAAAAATGCCCCACACACGGATTATTCAGATGATAAAGGGCGGACCTGTCTACCTGTCCTAATCCACCGTTTAAAGTTACAAAAACAAAAGTTACCGACGTCACAACAAAATTTCCCAAATGACCAGGGTAGCGCGTGAAGTTGGCAGCCAATAGTCTGGCTACTGCCAACTCACCACCCCAGTCACTATAGTGTATTCTAGAAAGTATCTTACAACGACTCCCGGTTCCCACCTCAACAAAAGTCAACCTTATTAACCGAAGGTTCTGCAATAAATTCAGTTAAATATTAATAAACTGTAGGATACGCATGGGTTTTCTCACGAGTAACCAAAAGACAAAAAAGTCTACTTCCTCTGCGTCTTCTCCCTCCCTCTCTCTCTCTCTCTCTCTCTCTCTCTCTCTCTCTCTCTCTCTCTCTCTCTCTCTCTCTCTCTCTCTCTCTCTCTCTCTTTCTCTCTCTCTCTCTTCCTATCTATCTCTCTCCTTATTTCCATAGGTTTTTTCCTTGTTTTACCCAATAATTTCGGCAGTTCACCTGACTTGTCAAATATGTTGTTTATTTAGCCCATAATACTTTGCTTGCGATTCAACTAACTCACTGCTATACGCATATGCTTTGTTTAGATACTTTTCTTTAAGGCCAACTTGAAAATGAAAATATTTGTCATTACAGCGTACTCTCTGTTGATGTAGCATTCAGGTTCATTTACTGATTTGGGCATATCAATGCTTCCTCATCGTAGTATTCATCGATCACATGACACTTCAGTCAGCATCATATCTATACGAATGCCACCTCTCGACAGAAACATCCAACAAACCTGAGCTCGTTGTTTAAAAAAACATCGAACCTCCCTATGGAAGAGCTATCAAAACAAGTTTAAACTCGCGCCGCTTCAGATGACAATCGAATCACCCAACACTATATCGACTGAAACTTTAGTCGAGAGCTGGGTATAAGCTCTGAATCCTATACCCTCCCAGCCTTCTCTGGAGCCCAGGGCCCACACATTATTCACATTCCAATCTTCAGGGTGAGAGCCATTATGGAGTTAGTGCACGCGTTAATTGCTTCGCCACTGATGGGCATTCCACGCCCGACTCAGAGCTGTACGTACTCGCACATCTACATCTAGATCGCTTCCAAAACCTCTGTTTCCGATTATCTTTCCTCTTCCATCTGAATGCTCGTCTGTCAGAGGTGAGTCTTACTTTCACACACCCTCAACCTTTCATTTCCACACTCCTCCCTTTTCTATTTTCTATTTTCTTTTATTTTCCCCTCTCTACCTCTCTCTCTCTCTCTTTTAAAATTATCCACCTGACCCCCCTCTTTGCTTTCTTCTATCTTACTGTTTATCAATTCCTTTCTCATTCGTTGTCTCTCTATGTCCCTCTTTCTCTTCATTTCACCCTCGTTTACTGCCCTTTCCCCTCCATACCTTTTTCATTTTCTCTTACTCAAAGAAAGTCCCATGCCATACTCTCATTCGGGTTGTTCTAAAATTAGTTTCTTTTTCTTCCCCTGGTGTCCCACCCCCTTTCTCTTTCTCTCTCTCTCACTCTCTCTCTCTCTCTCTCTCTCTCTCTCTCTCTCTCTCACTCTCTCTCTCTCACTCTCTCTCTCACTCTCTCTCACTCTCTTACTCTCTCTCTCTCTTTCTCTCTCTCTCTCTCTCAATCATTTCCATAACTTTCATCGGGAAACTTCTATGAAATAATCCGTCTTGAGGTTCTCCTGTAGACACCTGTAGACGAATTGACTTATGTGCTGTTTAGTTTCAGAGTAATTGTCGAATGGGCATAGGTAATAAGATAGAGAGACCAATAAAGAGCTTGATGCGAATTTTGATTTAAAGGGATAGAGAGAGAGAGAGAGACAGAGAGAGACAGAGAGAGAGACAGAGAGTCGCAGTGAACATTATGAGATAGGAAAGAAACAGAGGGAGTGAAAGAGAAGAGGAGAGAGACAGAGCGATCAGACAGGCAGAGAACTTCTATGACGTCAATCTATTAAAGAACCGTCTTCAGGTTCTCTTGTAGACACCTCAAGATATATTGACATATGTGCTGTTTACTTTCAAGGTAAATGTTAAATGGATAAAAAGGTAGGAAGATAAACAAACAAATTTAGACATAGATACAAATAGAAATTTTAAGGGGAGAGTGACTCGCAGATAAAATTGAAAAATGGAGAAAGAATAAAAGAAACACAATAGAGATAGAAAAAGGAGATGGAGAGAGAAGAAAAAGATACTTTGCTTGAAAGAAAGAGACAGAGAAAGAAAAAAAAAGAGAAAAAAAGAGAGAGAGAGAGAGAGAGAGAGAGAGAGAGAGAGAGAGAGAGAGAGAGAGAGAGAGAGAGAGAGAGAGAGAGAGAGAGGTGAGTGGGAGGAGATGGAGACTGAGCAGGAAGACACAAAAATCGAAAATCAGTTCAAACATAAATTTTAACGCTTTTTCTCAGGCGGATCTTCTCAGTAAATCATAACTGCTCACCAAACTAATCACATTAGACAGTGAGATCGAATATTTAAATTCTTTTCTCTTGTCGTCTTACACTGAACGATAGTGATTTCTCTATAAAGAATGCTTTTGCCCTGGTTTCCGTTTGAAAATCAAATTTTAAATCTTCTTTGTACTTCTACTATTCTTCTTTATCCAGCTCGAAAGTACGTTTTCTTTCTTTTTTACCTGGAAAGTTTGTTTTTGTTTTTTTTTTTAATCTTGTTGTTGTTTGTGTTTTTTTTAATGTTTTCTCATATTTTCTTTGCTATAAGTCTGTAGGATTAGTCCTTACCTACTCCGCTTGTAGAATGATTAAAGATGTAGCTGAAATTGTTACAAATATTCATTTATTTTCTGTTCTAACAGCATCTACTTTAATTTCTGGAGGGAATCTTCTCTGGATATTTTTTTTTTGAAACCCTCATTCAGTTCGAAGTTCCCTGGGTCAATGAAAGCTCGCCGTCTCTGAAAAGGCACTAATCTTAGTCATTATTATAGGACCAGAATATGAAAAGGAAATTTTCCTGATGAAGTACCAAGACAAAACAAAACAAAACAAAGCAAACCCGCAATTCAAGCAAGGATTGCTTTTAGTCTGAATTCCGTTTGAAAATTATGGATTTTTTTTTATTCTTTGTATTTTTATGATTATTCCTTTTCCAGCTCAAAACTATGTTTTCCTTATGTTAAATTTCGAAATCTTACGTAAGGGGTTTAATATTTTTTGTTATATTCTCTTCCTTTTGCTCTGCATGTAGGAGGAGCCCTGCGCTACGTTATTTGTTTAGATGAACAGAAACCATAGCTAAAAATGTGATAAATATCATTCTAGAGGAATCTGTATGAATTTTATGAATAAAAACTTGTTCTAAGTAGTTTGTGAAACCTGATTCATTTACACATTCCCTGAGTCTATGAAAGCTCATCGTTTTAGCCCCAAGAAATGAAATAATTATCCTTAAAGTTTCTGTAGACCTTTTTGCTTATCGAGAAGGAATTTTCCCTGATACCATACAAAAACTAACCGTAACAAGCTAGAACAAGAAAATTCAAGTGGTTATAAATGCATTGCTTGTCGAAACTTTGAACACAAACGCACATACACACACATATATATGTATACACTAACACACACAAATATATATATATATTTAAAGTTTTTTAAGTACATTCTCGAAAATCGTCAGCATCCGGTCTTTATCCATATCGATTTCATGCTTAATTCGGTCTGGAAAAAAAATCGAGTAAATTTTATTTGGCCAAGCTGAAAAATGAAGAAAATGTTAGCGTAATTTCTTTCTCACTCAAGCCGGCTTGACAAATTTTGATTTCCTGTCCGGATCTCGGTATGGCAGAGAAAACGATCGATGTAAGTTCGATTCAAGTTCTCTTTACAGCGTTATGCCAAGAAATTGAAGAGCTCAAAGAGATAACTGAGTCATTGCAAAGTTAAATTACAGATGTGAAATAGAGTAGATTCCTGGTCCCTCCTTGTGTAATTATATTCTTCTCTGTGTCTGAATGTCTGTGATGTTGTCTATTTGATTGTCTGTACGCCTCTCTTGCTTTTTCACTGCAATACACACAGCTTATCTATCTATCTATCTATCTATCTATCTATCTATCTATCTATCTATCTATCTATCTATCTATCTACTTATCTATCTTTCTATCTATCCATTCATCTATATAATAATCTTTTTCGTGTACAAAATCGCACGACCTTCTTTTTACAGTAGCACACATCAGTTACAAAACTCATTCTTAAGATTCAAGCAAGTCGTGCTATGATTGAGGTAGCGCATTACCTTACGTGGGACCCTAACGTCGGACGAATATCGAGTAGATTACAGTAATTGCTGTTTTTCTGATGATTACGTGCGCATGTATTCAAGGATCAGTGTTTAAAATAATTCGTCTTTATTGAGTATATACTAGAGACTGAATTGTCTTCCTGCCTTTGGCACTAAATAATATGTTAACATTATAGCAGATACCAATAAGTCCTTCTCTTTTATTCCTGCTTGCAACACGCATTTCCACATATTTACCATCTGCCCACACAAGATGCTTTTTCGTCTCAAAGATTTGGTATTTCGAGTGAGCTGAGGTAATGATAATAATAAAGGAATACAATAGTTCTCAGAATGTCATACAAGCTGAGCTCGGGAAAAATACCATGTTGATGTGGCAACCAGGCTCCGGCGCTATTTCTTTCCTTTCATCTCGTTCGATGAGTTAAATATTCTTTCTTCTTTTTCTGTGTTCCCGTCACATTGGCAATCTGTCAAATCTGGAGTCCGGTGGCTCTCACAAACTCCAACGTCAGGAGCAGGTTTTGTTCAGTGCCATGAAGTTTCTCATGGAGGGTTGTGGGTTGGGGCAGGTCTGTTGTCTTAATTCTGAGTGAGTTGAGTAGTTACATGTAATGCATCTGAACTCACGTACACATTGATACGATTGCGTGAGTATTTGATTCATTGGTTGATTAAAAGATTTGTTTATTCAGTTTAATAGATTATTGGTCGAATGATCAAATCAAGCAATGATTGATTGGCTGATTGAATCGATTATCCCATTGAATGTCTCTTGCAATGTGTCCGAGCCCTGCTGCAAACATTGGGTAAAGTTACAATCTCAATCATTTAGCTTTATCCCTGGCATTTTGCCTTATGCTCCTGGCTTGAAAGTTGCACACACTATTTTAATTAAAGTGGTGAACTCTTACAATTTTTAGAATGTCCATTCTAAGTATACATAAGGCACTGCAAGCTTTCTTTCCTAGGGTATCGGCAACTGGTGTCCACAGTAAAAGGAAATCATCATTTCCTTCGCAACTTTTTGTTCTTTGATTGATTTTATGCAGATGTAGCTTTTCACATGTCTAGCTACAGTCCTTATTCAAGTCTTGACAATTAGTTTAAGGATCAGACCCCAAGCTTTCCACCCAGCAGTAACTAAGTCTGAACTTTGGACCGATATTTTTTTGCATATTCTCGGGGCACGAATCCAGCAGACCACTGATGTTCCGCTGTGCCCTAGATTTCTTAATTCCTTTTTTGCTGACCAACATTCTTTTAATTACCTTTCTTCGTACTCTTTTTAATTTCAGAACGCTTACACGATCAAGCTAATCCTATCATTGACGCTGGCCGAGTGCCATGTTGCTGAGCACAGTAGCAAGATCCTAACTCATCCACAGCACGATCATTGTTTAAAGTTTGCACACTGGGCTCGGAACATGAAGCCTTTTAGCCTCCGCTTATAATTATCTCTGATCAATATTTTGTCAACGACATCGATATGTTTTATCATTTGATATGTTGTTTTTTTATGGTAAGAGGCGCATGTTCTGAGATTGGATCTCCTTGTTGTAAGATCGGATAACGTGAAAGCCATCCAGTTTCGTATATAAAAACTAAAACCGTATCGAGGGTTTGTTAATTATTTTACACATTTTTCTTAGTGACAACCATTTATCCAAGCGAGCATGATCTACCGATGACATAACGAAGAAACCTGTTATATCACCGATGTGGAAAGTTGTTTTATGATAAGACGTCACAATTTATTTCTGTAGACTTCATTACGACAGAATATTGATACGATGCTTCTAGCTCTAATTCTCTATCAAAATAGCCCCAAGTGACTGATTGAAACCAGTTGCGTATAGTCACGCTTTCTAGATTGTTCACAACGTGTGTGAAACTTTGCTTACATCAGTCACGGCTACCACCACTATCCGGTAAGTGTATGTAGTAGATTCATCTCTGTGATTTAAGCTACTCATTGGAAGTTAGAAAATTATATCAAGGATAAACGTTCTTTTTCAGGAATACCTCAATATCTTGGCTGCTTCAAACATGAGATGCCTTCGCATGGATGGGCCAGCGTTGGGTGTGGCTTTATATTTGTTTCAGTATACTAATGATCCTTGGAAATAACAGTCTGGATCTAGATCTTACTCGTAGTGCAAAACCATTGATCTTAGTCTTGTATTTTGATCAATATAATATTGGACTGTTAAAAGTTTAGAATCTTTATCGCCATCCGCAATTGGCGAAATCCGTTTAACGCTCTAAGAAGACACATGGATCAACATTCTTCGCATATTTCTGTTTGCTATTAAGTCTAAAATATACTGTCTATCTTATACATGTAAAAAAATTCACGCTTTGAGTCAGGCCTGTGTGTGTGTTCGAGCAGATGTGGGAGGAGAGGATGATGCTGTGTAGGCGACAGATCGATTCCACTGGGTGATAAAATTTTGAGAGGAGAAGATGCAAACCCGATTATCGGTTAACTCATCAAATAGGAATGTTGTCTGAGTTGTTCAAATCGGATCAAGACAGAATTTATGGAGGAACTGTTTTTTTTTTTATATATATATATATATATATATATATATATATATAATCATGGCTACTAAAATGGACACTTTCGATCACGGAAAATTGCAGCAACTTAATGCCTGGTTCTTATGTATTTGAGTTCTTCCCTCTGAATGTATATTATTCTGAGACGTGCAGGCGCTACGGTGGTCAATAGTTCACCTTAATTTACAGACAGTACCGGCTGCGTGGCACCTGTGGGCCGAAAATACCGTGGCCATCTGGTTGAGCGCACAATAAAGTTAACATCGCTAACATTTTGTTCTAATTCGTGGCAAATATAAGGGCTTCAAATGAGTCACAATTAGGGGTATTCAATAGAATATAACATGGGAATTAATTTATATGCTCGTCTTTCAATCAGCGTGTTTAACTAATTAGCAAGATGTCTTGTAACATTCTTATTGTAGCTATAGATTGTCTTGAATTAGTGTTTGCTCTTTTTTTTTGGTTGTCATGTTTCACATACCTCAATATCTGAATCGTTCAGGTTTCGGATAAATTGTTTTAATCTTTTTAGTAAAAAACTGAATGTTTCATTTGTGTTTTGCGAAGTATTGTTTCATTTGTGTTTTGCGAAGTATTGTTTCATTTGTGTTTTGCGAAGTATTGTTTCATTTGTGTTTTGCGAAGTATTGTTTCATTTGTGTTTTGCGAAGTATTGTTTCATTTGTGTTTTGCGAAGTATTGTTTCATTTGTGTTTTGCGAAGTATTGTTTCATTCAGTTTTAGCGGAGATGAAATTTAATGGCTCCTTTAGCTTTTCAGAAATTATGATAAGTTATGGAACTCTCTATTTCTCCCTGAGTCTCACACGAAGGCGCCAACTCATACAACGGCTAAAATTGCATTTCAGTTGCTGGACCCAGAGTCGTCCCCACATGTCTTTATGACCTACTGAGTAAATAGATTCTCGTTGGTTTTCTTACTTCATATCGTGTGGAAGTATTTTTTTCTTTTATTATTTTTTTTTTCAAAAAGTATAGTTTTTTTTCCCTTCTCATTTAGAAAAAGCCTGTGCACTTCATAAATCAAGATGGACTCATAAGAATGGAGAAATAAAAATTTTAGATTTATTAAGCAGTCCTGAAAAGAAAACTGCTTCTTGCGCTCTGCAAGAAAGATGCATTGTTTATCTTACTGGAAGCCCAAACAAACCAAACATGAACGTAAAGAACATCATTGAAAGCCCCCATAGAATGTCGTATTTGTTCATTCAGCGCTCAGAAAAAAGAATAAACCTTGCAAAGAATTGTCCTGCCATTCTTCCTGCAGAAGAAGACAATCACAACCCCTAACAGATGCTGCTACTAATGGGTTGGTTTCTTTTTTTTATTTCGCAGACTAAAGAAACCTTTTGCAAATTCTCATTTTGTGTAACAGGGGATTCAGATGGAACAATGATCGCTGCGTTGAAAGAAAATCGTACGTGATGGATGGTTGCCCACTGATCGTGAATAATCATGCGTTTTGGTGAATGCTCATTCTAAATGCCATGCCCTTAGGCATTCAATGAGGAGCTCTGAACACAGCGATAAACAAGAAAGGATTTTTTTATTTTATTTATTTTAATCAATCACAAGGTGTCCATAATCTTGACATAAAAGCATGTTTCCATGGTGATTGTTATTGACATAAATCTCTGAAGCTGGAGGCTGAAGAATGTCAACGTGCTCCACCTTTTAAAGTAAACCAATATTGATAAGCATTTTAATCTTTTCTTTTGTTTACTAGAGTTTCTTTCAGCGTGGAATTGGCTTTAATACTCAATTTTTGTACAAGAGATTTGACATTGCACATTTATTGCTTTCTCTGCAGCTCTCCGTGTAGGGAATTTCTATATTTAAAAAGTTCTCAGTTTCTTAGAAAAGCCACTTTGTATCGATCCCTTGACAACTCGTTTAAAGTTGCATTTACCCACAGTCGCGCTCTCAGCGGTATAGTTATACTAACATAAGTGAAAAAAGGGCGGTAAAATACCAAGACTTTAACGTGGGAAAATTATGGAGCCCTTAAGCGTATCGATGAATCAATATATCGATCTCACGTTTGTAACCAATTTATCGAACGGGTTTTTCTGCATACAACCTAGCGTGAAGGTCAGTTATAAAGATAAGCTCTGAGAGAGGTTTGCACTAAAGATAATAGTGTCTCTTCGCTACTCTCTCTCTCTCTCTCTCTCTCTCTCTCTCTCTCTCTCTCTCTCTCTTTCTCCGTCTCTCTCTACCCCGGTCCACGCATGCTTCTCATGCACTCTTTATCTCTTAACCTTTGTTTCACTCTCCGTTTGCCTATCTCTCTCTCCGTATCTCTGACCCACTTTCTGCTTTTCTTCTTTTTCCATCTTTATAATTAGCTCTTTTTGTGGCCCTTTTCTGTCCTTTCTTTTTCTCTTCGTCTCCATCCTTTTCAATTCCTTTATTTTTTTGGCTGAGGCCTCACTGCGCAACATTTATTGTTTTCTCTGCAGCAAAACCACGAATAAGATTGACAGAGAGTGCTTTATTTCACTTTGAACTTGGAGAATAACTCACAATTTAATGCACACTGTCCACTAAAATATTCCATATTTTTTCAATTATAAACACTTTTAAAAAGTCTCCTCTTAACCTTTCCAGACTGTTAATACATAGTTTTAAATCCTAATTAGCCCTTCTATCAGTTGAAACTTTATACATCGATGCAGTGTTTTTCAATTGTCAAAACTGCTAAAATTAAAACCTCATTCAAAGCTAAACGCTTGCGTTCATTAGTTTTATTGAGACCCCATTCTTTTCAGAACCTATACATTTTACCCTTCTGCAAGTAATTTATGGAGTTATAAGCGATCCATTTCCTAGATTGAGCATGCGAAGAGATTCTTAGCCAGTCTTGTTGTTGACAACAGCGGTAGTTTCCCTCACCTTTCAAATCCATATTTCAAATCCTAATGTTCTTTTAAATTTTACTCCCCGACCCCTTTGCTTAAAAATAAATGGAACCTTCACAGACTTCATAGGCAGCACAAGTGACACCAAATTACTATTTCTTTGCATGTCCCTTTTATACCGCACTTTTTTTTTATGAAAGATAAAGTGACAGTTTATACTCTTCTTCACACAGGAAACTTATAAAAATTAGCAACTGATACACAAGTACCTGAGATGGATCACTTCGGATCCTGAGGATATCGCTGTGGTGACGAGGACCGACACTAAAACGCTAGACCAGAGTAACAGACAAACACTGGCAGAAGAATCTCATAGACGCTGCTGAATGTTTTAAACAAATTTCAACTTAAAGACAAACAGGGCGGAGAGATCACCCAGAAGTCTGCAAGCAACAGCGCCCAACAAACTCATTCTCTACTTAGCTTTGTTTCTGTCTTTCTTATAATACCTTCCGCTTTCTCTCCCTCCACTTTCTTTTCTGTCTCCACTTATCCACATAGACTGACTTTCTATTGGGATGGAGAAACTGGACCCAGAAGCTCGCCAGCTGGCCGAGACATTCCAGTACCTCATCCTCCAGAGAGGTTGTGGCGCCCTCAAACAGATATCCTGTGTCTTCCGGAAGATGGACATCGACTATTCCAAGAAGATCTGCCTGGAAGAGATGGAGCAGGGCGTCGAGAGTCTCGGCTTCTGCCTCTCGAGGCCGGACATGGCGAAGCTGTTTACCGCCCTGGACAGGGACCGGAATGGACAGATCGACTTCAAGGAGTTCATGGACTTGCTCACTCCGCCCATGAAGGACGCCAGGGTGAAGGTGATCAACGAGGCCTTCAACAAACTGGACATCAACGGAGACAATGAGATCAAGTTGGACGAGCTGAAAGGTGAGTGTTCCAGGGTCTTGTTAATTATTCGTATGGTAAGGAGGAAAGGTGAGGGGGCCTGGGATCGCGATGTGGGTCACTGGATTGCGAGCTAAGAAGGATGAAAGGTGAGTGTCTAAGGGTTTTGGGTCCAGGAGTGGCTTGTGTCTCGATGTGAGTCTTAGGTCTCTTATGAGGGATAACGTAAGATCGAGAGAGTGACGATGTATTGAGGTAATTAGACAAATGTCAGAAATTAGGCTCTTGTGAATACTAAGGTGGTTGTATGCAGAGGTAATGGTAGAGGCAAAGGCAGACGGAATGAGTAATGCGAGGAAGATAGAGAGTAGAACTTTTTCAAAATTCACCTGAAGGTTAAGAGCTTGGTAAGAGCGCGGACTGGAGAAAAAATATTTTAACATCAATAATAATATTTTTTTCAACATTTTGCTGTATCGAAATATTAATGGCCAAATTGCCCACCCTTGTAGAGCTGAATCATGCAGGGTTTAGTGACCGTGACGTTTTCTAGGTTCCTCATGAGTCTAACTTCAGCGATATTCTCAATGTTCTAAAAACGTTCTTCCAACCATAGCGGCATCCATACAATTCTAAACCAATTTCCGACTGTTCATCTTGATCAAACAAAACGCAATCTGTGCTCAAGTCTCGTCAAAAGAAATGTTACCAATGAACTTGATTATTTACTTGACATAGTCAGTCTACCACATAGTGTCTAACTTTCACACCTATTATTGCAATAACTCCAGTTTCTATGAAATTCGGGTATGTGATTGCTTGAGAGAGTTCAATAAAATGTCCAGCGGTGGTGGCTGTGGATTAGAGCGTCCGCCGTGATATCCTTCCTCTCGTTGGTAGATGTGTTCAGGGTCTTATCTTTTCAAGTTCCGCCTAGAGCGACCAAGACTTTAAAGTTTATTATTCAAAAAAGTCTGAGATAACCGATAGGTTATATCAAACAACAAGAGAACAAACAAACCATTGATGGAAAAAACTATAATATGACGCCTTTTTTCTCTCGATCTAAGAGGGTCCGTGATCGTTTCTTAAGTAAGAAACTTACAGTGTCGAAATTTCGACAGCGATTTTTTAATCGGAAATAAAAAAAATTAGTGTAGTTAATCGGAAGGTCAAGTTCAGAAATAAGGATTATATTTCGAAAATAATTACGTGGATTTTTTTCAAAACCAAACTCTTATGTTGATTCCAACAAGTTGCGTAAGATTGTCACCATATAAGATCCTTGGGGAAACTTAAAGAGGGTTGAACTTTTAGAGGAACACATTGCGTAAATTTGTGACAATAATCCAATTATTTGTGATAACCTAGAAATCTCAATATTATCAATATTTTCCAACTTTATTTCAATGCCTGTCATTCGGTTTTGTCTTGCTATATCAAGCCAGACAAACGTGTACCCTAACCCCACACGATCACCCATCTTAATTACAGTGTTTGTTCTCTACGTCTCAGTTTCTCTACTGTGAGCGATTTCCTCTCCTGCGGCTGCCTTATCACTCGCTCCATTGGAGTATCGGAGCCTGCAGAGAGAGCCTGGCGTGTACACAAGGCTTTCTTGTGAGGAAACAATCACTGAGGCTCGCCTCATATTCCAATAATGTCCCGCCCCTCTCTTTTTCTCTCTATTTCTATCCTTCTATCTCTCTCCATTTTTCTTTCTCTCTGTCCTTATCTTTCGTGTGCGCTCTCTCTCTCTCTCTCTCTCTCTCTCTCTCTCTCTCTCTCTCTCTCTCTCTCTCTCTCTCTCTCTCTCTCTCTCTCTCTCTCTCTTCCTTTTCCTTTCTTTTTTTTCCTATCCCTTCTTTCTCTTTATCTTTATTTTTCTCTCTCTCGTTCTCTATTCATCTTTCTGACTCTTTATCGCTCCCTCTACCCCTTTCCCCTCCTTGTGACTTTCGGTTTCCCCTCTTCTCTTCCTCTTTCCTTGCCTTCTCTCTTCTCTATTCGTCTCATGTCTACCACCTGACCTCCTTCTCCGTTCGCATTTGTTTGTCACGCTCCGTTTCATTCTCTTTCTCCCTCTCTATCACTGTTTCCTCCTTCTTTCTTTTTCACTGTCTTTCTTTTCTATTATTTATCTGGCTATTCTGCAAATCAGGTACTCTGCCTCTTTTCTCCTTCATTTATTTTTCTCCCCATTCAATTAATGACAAAATATGACCTAGACCAATAGAGATTTTCCCATACGAATCAACTCATTTCCTGAGTGATCGATTTTTGCCCCTTTCAAAGGCGATTCTTTCCCCACCATTAATATGTGCGCTCAAACATCGACGAGCAAACTTCCGGTTCATTTCAGATCCCGTCGCTTCATACAAAATCCTGGTATGTCGCCTCAGCCACCTCTGCGTTCTAGAGGTGTGTATGACGCCTCTGAAATTTAAGGTCTGTTCATGGCTCTGTCACATTCATGACCTTACTATAGACTTCCCACCCGGCTGATTGGGCAGCGTGTATCACGATGTAGTTCTAAACTGTTGAACGTCTCCCAGAGTCCTATACACCTGTTTCACATTGTAACTCTTACAATTCTACCCAGGCAACTTTGATACTCTATATTGTCCAAGCTTCACACTTGCCCTTAGGCTGATTCGCCTATAAGGATATTTGTCATATTCCAAACACATCCATAGTGCTGCAATTCCGCCTTGGAAAACCTGGCGCTCTGTAATAATTATCTCTACCACATGCATAACTCTACAATTCTGCCTGGGGTAACTTGGCACTCAGAATATCTCTGCCACATACAAGTCAAGTTCCGTCTAGGGTAATATGGTACTTTGTATGTCTCCGTCATTTACAAGACATATTGTTTCAATTTCGCCAAGTGTATAATTTAACATTCTTTATGTCTCTCACGCACAACTCATGCACGAAAAATCCCCCCACCAAGGCTAATTTAGCACTCTTTTGTTTCTGCCACATATAAGTCACACACCACAAATCCGCCTTGTCTAATTTGGGACTCAGTAAAAATTATGTCTCTTCCGCATTCACACCCCAAAATTTTGCATCACCTTTAGAGTCTGTCCTGTGCTAGCGTTACGAATTATTCTGCGAAGCAACGTTTTAAAGCTTTCCTCACACACCGTGATTCATTTACGTCATTCCTCATTTCAAGCTCAAATCATTTTACTCCCAGTGCTTTATCAAAATATTGTTTCAGCTTTGATGTGAAAACAGAGTCTCATTAAAACTGTTTTTCGTTGTTTTAGATGAGTGCACATATTTTTGTCTGCTACATTTTTTTAATTCTTTTGGATTGTTTGTTTGGCGTGACTATTAGTTGTTTCTCTTTTCTTTTTTTTTTTAAATATTTCTATAAGCGCACCGCCTACAGACGTTAGAGTAACTTCTTTTGGAGAGTTGTGTCCATGTCATATGAACTGTGTGATTTATGGTTTTAGCCTTTCATCCTGGCAATTCCAGCGACGTTCCACATCATTGACGCGTGGTTTTTGAAATCCAGAAATAATGATGGATCGAGAAGCAGAGTGGAATGGGGATGACTGGAGGGGACGAGAGGGTAGGAGGTGGAGAGATGCTTGGAATGTCAGGAAAAAGGAATCAATAAAGACGATTTTCCACCAGTTAGCGCTGAAGTTTCTCCAGGCAACAGCCATATTTTTTTTTTTTTTTTTGATAAACCCATTTTTTTTTCTAATTTCACTTTGTGGTTGAAGACTCGAGTAGTGCCTGCTTGCCTCGTTGTTCTATCTGTTGCTGGTCACCCGTAACAGAGTTCTGTCCATCTGGCTTTCTTACATGAAACTTTATCTTTTATAGGCCAGGTGGGTGATAAACCCGCGAAACTAGCAATGGAAATAGTCGATTTTGTAGAATCCAAATCTTTTCATCTATTGTTTCAAACATTCATTATTATGTAGATTTAAATAAATGCGCAGCTGTGAATTTCCGCAAGTATGTAGTACAAACGTCACAGTTTCTAGATAATGGCTATCTCAGGCTATCAATGCGCTGTTTAAATTTCAATGGGGTATTTACTTTACAATTTCTGGGGTTTTTGGAGTTGCAGATTTTGTTTAATTATTCTGACTTAGTAGTAAGAAATCGAAATTTAAATCCACACCGCAATGATAATATTTCGTTTCTCATTTTTTTGTGGCCTGTTTGTTAATGAATGTATATCTCCCAGGAGATGTAAGTTCTATTTACTTTCCTTCAACCATCATATTCATTTCGAAAGAGAGACTATTTTTTAAGATAGACATGCAGGAACAAATATTTCTCTAAACCACATTAAGGTGACCTGACAGAGGCGGGGATGTGACCGTTCACTATGATTGAAACTTTTAGTTAGGTTTTGCCTCATTTTATGGTTAATAAAGTGTGGAAAATGCATTTTATCGATTTCCCTCTCTAAAGGGTTGCGGTCCTGCACTCTCTCTCTCTCTCTCTCTCTCTCTCTCTCTCTCTCTCTCTCTCTCTCTCTCTCTCTCTCTCTCTCTCTCTCTCTCTCTCTCTCTCTCTCTTCACCTTCTCTCCCTCTCCTCCCATCCCTTTACCGCTCCACAGAGAATTACATTAATCATAATTGGACATGAACAAACCTTTTACTTTATTTCTCTAAGAGGGAAAATCGGTAATGTTACAGCTAGAACTAGTAGAACAATCAAGAGAAATGTTTTTTTTTTTTTTTCATATTTCGTGCTAGATCTTTCTTATTTGTTTCCACAGCAACCAAACCACAACATTCATTTTATATTGAAAACAAGAGTATTCCACACTCTTCAGATAACTGATGTATTTCGATGAAACTAACGCTGGCCACCGTATAGAGACTGTAAAGGTTGTTCTGTGTCGGTATGGTGTACAAGCACGCCAGGGTTGTCAGGGTTCTAGTCTATTATTAATGCTTGGAATTACATTGCGCCCAAACGCATTCCTTGCAGTGTAAAAACCAAAGCACCGATCTTGTTATGACTATAGCCTGTATGTACCGGATAAAGGCCTTAGGGGTACGTAGATCAAAATTTCCATGGCTCAGACAGCAGTCCTTAAGGTCGATCGATAAGTCACTTCAATCTATCCTCCTGATCAAATAAGTAAGGAAGCAAAGCAACATTGGCAATAGGGCACGTCTTGAACAAACCCAGAGGATGGTTTTCTTTCTCCACCTATCCTTTAAACAATATATACAAGAAAGAAAAAAAAATGTGGAGACACCAGTAAGTCTCGTCTGGGTTTGCTCATGCTCGTATCTTTGGAAATAAAGATTGACAATAGGAACGCCAAGCGTTGAAAGGATTCTTTAAAGACAAAATTTAAAAAAGAAGCCTATTCAAAGAAATTCAACTTTAAGAAGAGCGGGCGAGGAAGGGAGTGTAAGAGATAGGAAGACAGATACAAAGCACATGTGAGAAGTATAGAGAGATAATTTATTTAAGAGAGGGGCAGAGGAAGAGAGATGGATACATTAAGAGAGAGAGAGAGAGAGAGAGAGAGAGAGAGAGAGAGAGAGAGAGAGAGAGAGAGAGAGAGAGAGAGAGAGAGAGAGAGTGATGGCCTTCAGGTGCTTTACTCGGTATTCAGGGCTCTGTTCGAGTCAACGCAACCGCTATCCACCCGCATCCAGAAATCAACGGTTTTTAAAACTATTTAAAACTATTTACCCGCTCTATGCGCTATTTGTTTTAAGACTTCAAATCGATATATGACGCATCACCGATTTAAGTGTAGATGTGAATTTCAAAGCCCTCTTTCTAAACTTTCCATTAACCATGGAATTTGTTCTCAATGATAAAAGGCTATCATACTGCCTTGGCAACAACTTTATTTTCTACCTTTGAGATTGTCTTCAGAACTAGAAAATCAAATGAAAAACAATTCTTACGCCTATTGATGTTTTATTTTCTTAGTATCGCTGCTGCTGTTGCTTGAAAATTATACCAGGGCACATTGAAAAGTAATGCCTCCAGGGCCATAACAATGTCAATAGCTATGATAAATACACGAACGATGCACCAAACGAAAAGTAACTCTTTCTCGGAGAATATGGTATGTCATTTTCCGACATATCGCATTTACGTTCGACGCAGAACCTCCACGTCTGATAAATTGCCGGCAGCAGCCTTGTCTCGACATCAAGTGCGCGCATCACTCTCCACTTCATAGTCATGTAGAGGATGATATCCCTTCCGTTTACTCTTTGAGCTTCGACAGGAGGAAAAAAAAATCGGATGAAGTAAGGTCTGGGCTGAATGAGGGATGCGGCAGAGTCTTAAGTCCCAAAAGAACCAAAGCTTCTAATGTTTTACGACTTGTGTGGGTGCGAACGTTGCCATGTTGGATTATGCAGGGACTTTTCTGTCCCCCAGAATATCGCTGATTTATGGTAAGTACGCTCCTGGGATCATGCATACTTTCTCCTTCATTAATGTCCATCTGCTTAACCCGACGATCATCATGAATCATATCATCTATGCTAGATTGGTGCTCTGAGTTGGATGCTGACACTGGCCTTCCTAAACATGTACACTCGATTGGGATGGGTCACTTGTTTTCAGCACTTGGCCCATTTGTCTCTCTGTGCTGACGCCTACACTGCTTTCATTCTTGTGATGATTTGCATTTTGCACTATCCCTCTGCTGTGAAAAATTCGATCAGAGCTCTCTGTTTCAGAGGTAATTCGATAACAGGCGTCATGTACCTTCACACTAATAATGACATTGATGACACGATGCACTGTATCCACATGCGACGTCATAAAGACTTGAAACGCGGGCTATTTGGTTTGTTGGGAGTATGCGTGAAATATTATAGTTTCCGCCTTTTGAAAAGCGTGAAAGAGATGGCTTAGATAGCACTTCTTTTCAACTTGCTCGCGTAATAATGGGTTTGTTGCTGTTCTTGTGATGATGGGGGATGTTGTTTGATATCACCATGAAACCTCATTAGAAATGTCTCCATGAACTGCGCCATTTAGCTTAACCCATCTCTTCTCGTAACGTAACTCAAATTCTAAAGAACATATTTTCTCGGGTAAAGTCACTTAAGTCCACACGGAAAGCCACTATGTTGGTAAATGAACGGCGTAAAATATAATTTTCTTCAACTTTACATTGCTTATTCCTGGGAAAGAATGGCACGCTATGAACCCAAATGTAGCCATACCTTAGATTTAAATGAAAAAGAATCGCTTCAGCCGCTCCTCACATACGGAACCTTTACCAATCATAGCCAGGCACTCTGTGTCCAGTATGAACTCAAGGCTTTTCCCGTTGCCTGAATGATTTCTATTGCTCGGAAAGCCATCAATCCGTCTTCTTAAGATCCATTAACGGCAGCTGTTCGTTGACACATCCTCATCGTTTCTTTCACCTCTCTCTCTCTCTCTCTCTCTCTCTCTCTCTCTCTCTCTCTCTCTCTCTCTCTCTCTCTCTCTCTCCATTTCTTTCTCTCTCTTTCTTTCACTCTCTTTCCTTCTTTTTCTCTCTTCTCTTCTCTTCTCTCTTAGCTCTTTCTGTCTATCGATCGATCTATCTTTTACCTAGCCGTCTTTCTTTTTCTCTTTGTCCTTCTCTCTCTCCTCTCTCTCTCTCTCTCTCTCTCTCTCTCTCTCTCTCTCTCTCTCTCTCTCTCTCTTTATTTTCTCAGTCCTCCCATCGATCTCTTTGTCTCTGATCTCTTTTCTCTCTGTCCGTCTGTCTCTGTCTATGAGTGTCTATATCTCTCAGTTTGTCTGTCTGTCTCGCTGGCTGTATGCTTATCTTTCTCTCTCCCTCTAATTATCTCTCTTTGTATTCTCTTTCTCTATTTCTCTCCATTTTTTTTCTAAGCCTCCCACACTCATTAAACTTAAACTTTTCATAGTTTCCTGTTTTCCAGAGATTCCCTTGGGAGAGTGTCTCTATCATTTCTCGACTAATTTCAAGGGTCGTAGAAATCTCAGGCTGGAGAAATCGATCCTCTCTGCCGATAACACTCTATTTCAGATCAAACTTCGGAGAGAGTGCTTATAATCTCGAACAAATCACAGACTGGTGCAAGTGTCTTTGACAAATCTGCAAGCCAATCCACAAATCGGTCTAGAAATTATATGGCCAGCATGCTGCGTTTCTGTGTAGAGCCTTCACATAGAATGTTATTTAACAGTTATGCCTTGCATTGCATGAAAGATACAATGCAACTAAGGCTTTCTTACGAAATATCAGTTGCCTAAAGAAATAATTAGAACTATTAAAAAAGGATATCTGTAATTTGGGAAACCAGTTCACTCTGTAGTTTCCAAATCTATCTAGAGATCCTTCTTGGCAATGAAGAAAAGGAAAGAAATTCTCGCAATAGTTGTCCAAATATGGCACTGCCTTACCGGAATGCTTGTTATTTATAACATGATACTGAGCGTTTAAAAAAAAAAGATCTAAAATAGTTTGGGACATTACAAAGTTAGTCAACCGTTCATATTAATATTATTTTACCTACAATATGGGATTTCTGTAACGACAAGGAAGTGTTTTTCGGCGCTCATTTGAGTTTAGCACCAGTAGTCAGCCTACTGCCAACTGATCATGCCAGTCACTCTAATACAAACTGAATCTAGATGATATGCCAAAATCAACTAGTTCTATAGTTTTATATCATTTCACAGTACATATGATAGCGATTCCTAATGCTATTAATTGAAGGCTATGCAAAATTTTTTTTTCGTACATACTATTTAATTGGATTTTTTCTACTCTCTCTCTCTCTCTCTCTCTCTCTCTCTCTCTCTCTCTCTCTCTCTCTCTCTCTCTCTCTCTCTCTCTCTTTCGTACATACTATTTAATTGGATTTTTTCTACTCTCTCTCTCTCTCTCTCTCTCTCTCTCTCTCTCTCTCTCTCTCTCTCTCTCTCTCTCTCTCTCTCTCTCTCTCTCTCTCTCTCTCTTACGGTGAAAATATCCTTCTTTCTTTTTCCCGTTCTTAAAAAATAGCTCTCGTCTTTCTCTTAGCATTGGGATATTTGAAGCGACAAGGAAGTTTTCTAGCTTTCATTTGGCTTGGCCATCCAGGCAAGAAAAACTCTCGTTTTACCGTTAATGGAATATTTATAATATGCCAACTTTTCCTTCATAAAGCCAAAGAAGTGACGTCTGTCAGATTATTTATGCTAAAGGCAGGAGATTGTTTCCCCTGATGTTTGCCATATTTGCAGTAAACGAAGAGAAAATTGGTCGGAATAGAAATAAACTAAGATAAGAGGGATTTAGGCTCGTCTTATTTTGCTTCCACTTACACAAACTTATAGAGAGTCGCTGGTAATAGAAAGATGCCATCGCCTGTTTGGCATGCAAAAGTCACTTTCATTGAGACATACTTTTGCTTAAAAAAATGTAAAAACAAACAAATCTAGCTTCATAAAATAAATCCGCATTCATGTAGTAGTGACAGTGCCTAATTCAATTAAGGGAGGAAGTGGTTCTACTATAGATACTGGGTGCTATTGTTGTTGTTGTTGTTGTTGTTGTGGTAGTAGTTTTTGTATTAGTAGAAGCAGCAGCAGCTACTACAGAAGTAACTGCAGCAAAAGTAGTAGTAGTAGTAGTAGTAGTAGTAGTAGTAGTAGTAGTAGTAGTAGTAGTAGTAGTAGCAGTAGTAGCAGTAGCAGCAGTAGCAGCAGCAGTAGCAGCAGCAGTAGTAGTAGTAGTAGTAGTAGTAGTAGTAGTAGTAGTAGTAGTAGTAGTAGTAGTAGTAGTAGCAGTAGTAGCAGTAGTAGCAGTAGTAGCAGTAGTAGTAGTAGTAGTAGTAGTAGTAGTAGTAGTAGTAGTAGTAGTAGTAGTAGTAGTAGTAGTAGCAGTAGTAGAAGTTGTAAAGCACGGGTAGTTATGGTGCATTTGTGGGGGTGTAAGAGGTCATGAGCGAATAAGAAGTTTTTATTCTTGTTATTGTCATGTTGACTAAGCGCTGTAGAGAAGAAACTTATATTATTTACAAAAACATTTATATTTTATACACAGACATTTCAAAAGTTCCAACGGGAACAATGAGTGATGTTAGAAGTGATGTTTCGACATTGTAATCCTCATTAAACAGAAGTCTAAACAATGTTCTCTTCATCAAATGAAACCATGCAATCGAGACTCAATTTCATAATTTTAATTCTGCTTTCGCTTTATTATTAATATTTTCCTGTTCATTTGTTCTGTTAGCGGAAGTTCTCCATTTTTCTGATGTGTTTTAGACGGAGAGAAGCCATGTTTGTTGAGCTCTAATTTCGATGTCGTGATATATGATAATAGGTTATTTCTTTCGACCGCCTGAGTTTGTTTCAACATGTGGTATTTCAAGAAAAGACAAATTTGAGGTTTATCTCATTTATGTGGGTATAACATTTAGCAGATTTTTAAAAACAATTTTTTTTCAAGTCTATAACCTACCTTTTTATAAGTACAACTTTATCTCAATCGCCAAAATAGTTATTCATATTTTTTTAAAAGGCTTTTTTCGTTTTATTTTAAGAATCTGCTTCCTATTCTTTTTCCTCTATTTCTTTGTCCACTGCTTCTTTATTCCCTTTCTAGTCATAAAAGGATAACCTCCCGTGCCCTCAAACATCTAAGACCTGAGTTTAGACTTTGACATAATTATGACAAACATCGCTATCGTAGTTCATCTCTCTACACCCAGAACGTAAAATCTAAGAAAAATAAAAAGCTAAAACATTAGTAGTTATACAATATTCTCGAAATACCTGTCTTCCTTGTAAACCTCACTAATCTTGCGCCTGTCATTTGTAAAGAAACAAATATATAGATAAAAGTTACAGCCTTAAAGCCTGTTGTACAAATCCAAACTGGAACGTTTAAACTCCACAAGTTAAAGCAAAATGACGGATACAAGAAAAATAGTATTATGTTGTAGGAGATGATTTTATCTATACTATTGAAAGTTTCTTTTGTCTTTTCAATCTTTGACATGGACAAAATTTGTTTATGCCTGTAACACCCTTTGTCGATGGAGGACTCGGTTCATCAGTACATATAACTTTAATACCAGACTAGAACTGTAAAAAAAAAAAATATGAGAAAGAGAGCGAAAGACTGAGAAAGAGAAATAAGGCAGTGGGGCTAAAATCGCCGGCTGGCTTGGCTGGCTTAGAGAGAAACGTAAGTGGAGGCACTGGCACTTAGTCAAGGTCTAACACAGGGTGGTCCAAACTTGAAAGGTCGAAACACCTGTAGGGTCTATTCTAGCTGCTTCAAAAGTACGATCACACGCCTCTGCTTCTAGATCAAATGCATGTATTGTGTTTACACATACGCTTACATCAGCTGGAGTTTGATTTTGATCTAAGACTGGAATATTCGAAGAAGACTTGTTTTGTACTCGTATGTTAGTAATTTGGTGCTTTTGGTACACGCAATACTTGGCAAATCTAGAAAATCTGGCTGGCGAGGATCGGGTTTGAGTGAGCATCTGGTGCTATATAGATCCAAGTCGACCAGAAATTACGGTTTCTGGGTGATTAATCTGACAGCTGCAGATGGTTTTGATAGTAATTCAACTCTCAAGCAAATTCATTGTGTTCTGTGTCGATAAAAAAAATAACACATTTTTAATAGGATACTTATATGGGAAAACAGGTACTGATAGTATCGGGGAAAGTGTAACTGTAATGCGAGAACTTTTTGCAGTGGTATTGCGCAATTTTGTTTGGTACAGTGTTTATCATGAGGTATGATTTGCAATTATCGGCATTCATTTTAATTAACTTTTTGGCTGCCAGAATCAATAAACTCTTCTGGCGTTTGAGATTTTAGATTTTCGGGTTTTGAAAGGTTGTTACGCAATTTGGTAGAAACGTTATCGGTTCTGATCTTATGATGCTCGGAATTCAAATAAATGTGTAAAGCTTCTTAAAAGCTTTTAAAATCCCAAACTATAGATTTTTTGTCGTCAACCGGAAGAGGAAATTCCTACATGGATTATTAATTCCCACACAGCTCGACCATTAAATTTGTTCTTGTATGGACCCACATTACGCACATGGTTATATATTTCTTTTTTTTTTTCCCCACGTTAAGGAAGGTTTAGAACGTATGGTTTGAGCTGAATTTTAAACCAAATCAACTCTTTTCTTGCGAAAAGTAAGGCGTTAGAGAATGATATCAATTGCGTGCGGAGAGAATGTTAGGAAAACAAGAATCCGATTTGTTGCTGCTGGCAAAATCCTGAGGCTTTGGAAAGGTCATTAGAGGTGAATGTTAACGAGGAACGGAGGGGGGAGTCATGAAGTACTCTCTTTCCTCCTTCCTCTTTTTATCTTTCTATCTGTCAATCTGTCTGCATGTATGTCTGTCTCTATCTGTAACAAATCTAAATAAAAGTTGAAATTCAAGATCTGTTTATGTTAGTTAAATTTAAACGTCACTTTTGCAATTATGAGTACTGAAAATTTTTTAACAGCAAATTTGTCTGATTATTCCGGATGAATTATAAATTATTTCATTGCCTGATGACATATTTTCGAACGGAAAGTGAACACTGAGAGGGAAATTAAATGTCACCTATCAGAGCCGAAGCTCTTTAGTTCGCTGGGTAAGGTTTTTTCAGAGCATAAGTTTGATAGAATGTAGTTTCTCTTAATATTAGTCATTTCAAGAGAAAGGAGCGGGGGGGGGGGGTCATGTGGTTTAGATGTGTTAGTTCTTTTCTAAACTCTCAAGCGACTGCTAAACAAATAAGTCACTGGAGCCTTCTGTAGTTTTCTACGTTTAAATTTGAATCCTCTGCGGATCCAGGAAATTTTTGTATGTCAGTAAAAAATTCCCTTGGTTTTCTTTAGTTCCGTAATTCTTCCTAGAAATTACGATAATGTCCGCCTTTTTTCCAAAGAATTGTGTTAACAAAGGGACTTTTCCTGGACATAGTGGTACCACAAAGCCATACCCGCATTAAAAAGATGTATCAATCGAACTACAGGACATAAAATTTTGTCTTAATGTGCTTCGAATAAGCTGGTATGAAGAGAATAATGGATCGACTAACTAATTTTTATCGATGATCTCATTAAATGCAGTTTTTAAAAGATAAAAAAAAAACGGCGTTTGATTATTTCTAGAAACTATTGCTTGTTCCAAAGGTTTGGAAGAATCAACAGGCATCTTGACACTGGAATTTGCCTCAAGAGAAAAGTGTCTTTAATCATCATGATGAAACCACAAGGAAAAACCTTTTAACGCTGTTTTCACGTCAACTTGGGTGCAGAAAACGAAGAACGTGATTTTGTCAGTAAATATATACATAGACTACGTTAAGGGCAGACTTATCTTTTTTCGTTTCAATTGTTTCGAAATCAATTATTGAAAAGGTGAAAGGCCAATATATTTTATAGTTTTTTAAAAGGTGTGCTCTATTTATTTGAGTTTAAAACAATCAGATATTTGTAAAGGCAGTATTTGGGATCAGAGGGTGCTGGGCAAGAAAAACAAAGGCTGGGCGCCAGTGATGGATGGCGAAACCTTAGCCTATCCATGATGTTTGTAGAAAATACACTTTTTTCCTGTTCACTATCTGATCGTGCACACTATGCCATGAAGCTACTTTTTTTTTCTTCTCACTGCTAATGTTGAGGCAGTCAGAGGCGTTTCAATATCTCTCTTTCTCTTTCGTTCTTTCTCTCTCTTTCCTTCCATCTGTCTTTTTTCCTCTCCTTCTTTATACTATCTATGATTCTATCTCTTCAATTTTTTCTGTGTACCAGCTTTTTCGCTCCATTTCTCTATTTCATCCCCTTTTTCTCTTTGTCCGTTTTTCTCTACCTTTCTCCCTAAATATTCCTCTCTCTCATACACACATATTCTCTTTCTGACTATCTGTCTGTCTGTCCGTCTCCCTTTCTATCTCTATCTCCCTTCTGCTTGTCTTACACTCTTCGTTATTCATTTCTTACTTGACCATGCCAAAAGTTTAAATTACAATGTTCCACGTTTGACTGCTGCTGTTTATTACACTTCTTGTTAGCAAATATCTTGTTTACTTAACAGGCAGCCATTGAGCTAATCTGTTCTCCCTTATCAAACTCTGAGCTCACCATCAGCTTTGTCTAAACAAGACAAAGACATGAGTTAACATTCTATTTATACATCATTCTTTTAAAGGAAGCTCTACACACCTCACTGTCGCCATGGTTTATTTCGAATGTATACAAATTTTGCTGACGTTCCTTTCGTTCTGAGAGTTTTGTGATCTACAGTGATGAATGCTACGTAACACACTCTTCCTTTATGCTTTCGAAGCATTTTACTCTTGTCTATAGCTTACAAATTAACAGTCGCTGTTTTTTTAAACATCGCACAGAAAATAATAAATGTATATAGGGAAGAAGGGGATTATTGCTATAACCGTAGCTAAAGCATCTTAAAAAATTTAATTGCATTAAAAAAAAAGGGAAAACCCTTTTGGCCCAGGTTGGTCCGGTGTAGAAAATTGTTTGGGCAAAAAAAATCGTAATGTTCTTATACTATTTCCCCTTGTTGCAAATTTTATATATATGTTTACCAAAAAATGCTATATGCTCTGCTCTATAATTGTCCAATTTTAAATTTCATCAGGTCGATGCCTTCTACACTTGTGATTTGCGATTAAAATCTAGCAAATGGGTATGATGGTATCCTTCCATGGGCGCAATATTGTTTCTTTTCTTTCTTCTTTCTTTCTTTTTCTTTTTTTTTTTTTTTTTTGAATAGCTGCGCGTCTGGCTCTAGCTCTAGAACCAGATCTAGAATCTAAATCTGTTCTGACCTGCACGGAAGACTTGACATGGCGATCCTTAGAGATAATTATCATCTAGGCGGTTGTGCTATCTCCTCTCTCCTCTAAGCCAGCCTAACATTCTAGGAGATGAGGCGAAACGAGAATTATAAAAAAAAAAATCTCTTCACACAAAGACCAGCTGGTTCCCACAACCGCTCTGTTTTCAACGCGAATTTCTTCTGTTTATTTATCTTTTTAAAAAAAAAATGACTTGGTTGTCAATTATGCTGCCAGAGCCTGCCAAGAATGTTTACGAGACCATTTATGTCACTAGGCTAGTTGTTATAGAAGATACCTATAAAAACTGTGGGCAAGCTTTTACACGAGTCATTAACAGACGAGAGTTGTTTAAAATACAAAAGCGGACTTGATGGCGTCAAAATATGTTAGACTTTTTCTTCTTCCGCTTATGTCTGACAAGACCGACGATAGTTTATAAAAATAATTTCTCGAAAAAGGCTTCATAAAAGAATTTTACCTGGTGAAACATCCAGTCCAGAAATCTAATCTCGAGATGTCCAAAGAGAAACTGGAGACTAGGATAAACACTCTTTTCAGATGAGTTTTTTTTTTTTACGTTTGTTTTGGTAATGGTGCACGAACTGGATTTTTAATCCTTCCATAAGCCCAAGTTGTGATGCTATGTATAATTTCAGTTTGGTTTTCACAGCTTATCAAGGCATGCATTAGCTTGATGTTTAGATCTAAGGGCTATAACCTGATCTGTCTTGCCATTGCTTTGATGTGATTGGCCAATGGAAAAAAAAAGCTTTGAATTTATTCTGGAAGGTTCTTCTTGATATCGCTCTTACTGTGGTTTGCCCAGTTTTTACCCGAAAAAAAATCCTCTCGGCTTTGATTGCTTTAAGTGTTCTATGCGCAAAATTCTTAAGGGTTCCGTTACTATGGTGACGAAAGGATTGTCTTTGTATTTCTCTATTTTTGCTTCTGTTTCATCATTAATATTTTATCTATGGCTCTCTGCACCTTCTGTCTCTCTTTTTACTATGCCCGTTTCTACCTGCCTCACTCATTTTACCTTTATCTCCCTCTTTTTCTCTTTTTCACTTTCTCCCTTTTCTTTTATCTATCTATCATTGTATCTATTCTTTTATCTATTATCTGTTTTTCTGTCAATCTCCATCCTTTTCCCATTGTTTGTTTTCACAATAGCTGTCAATATTACACTGTGTCTTACTAAACATCTTACTTCCCATCATGCAACAAAAAATGTTTATCGTGTCGTCGCCGGTATAGAACTTACGTTATGATTCAAGTTAATCGGATCAAAGTGGAAACATTCTCGAGATAAATGTCTGTATCGATCTACATAGTTGTCTTTTTCTTCAAAACATTTTCATGAATGTGTGCGTGTATTCTATCTGATAGACGGATAATGATTTTTAGAATGTCCTGGAGAGGCATGCGATGTTAGTTTTGTGCAAGTATTTTCTCGCTTTCGGCCTAGATCTATATTAATCAATGTCTATACAATCTACTGCCCTAGTCAACAATGTCATGCTTACACCTCCATATTTCGACTGAGTAATTAAAGCGTAAAACTATATGGTGCAGAAGATTACTGTTTCTGTGGAACAGTGTCAACATTTCAGAGTCATAAGTTTTACAGTTTGGCCCTTATTGTTCCAAAGATTTTTGTTCCCTATTGTTATGACTTGATATGCTTGCTCACACACACACAGACGCACTAAGCGTATACGGTAAGAAAAAATCTTTTCTATGGTGCGACCGAATTAGAAACCATAAAATATGCTGACCATAATCGCATGAAATTGAAACTCTTTCGTCCTTACCTCGACCGACCTTTTTGATTTTATTCTCATTCAACGCGGTATTGATGGGTAAATATGTAAAAGCCTTTTCTCTTACATCATATCCACGATGAATATATCACGTCCACTCGCCGAGCTCTTCTCCCTTTCCCTTATACATAGGTTCCTTGAGAAATACAGGATATAGACTTATTCTGTATTTTCCCAATCTGTTGATTTCGCATTAATTGCGTAAAAGTGCACTGCCTTACGGGAAATTTTAGCGGCACAGTTGTTTAACCTACATGATAATGAATGCTTAAAAAGTCGAAATAGATTTGGATCTTACAAAATTAGTTAACTAATCATATTTCATCACAGCTGCGGATATTTCAGGATGCGTCGAGCATAATTTACAGTTTATTGTTAAGTTCCTAAATATTTTATTCACAGCGGTCCTTCTCAAGGGAAAACAATCATTCTTGCACAGGAAACACTTTTTTTTTCTGTTTCATCCAAAACAATGTCAGCGCAATTCTCAACGGGAGTTTTACACTCTGTGGAAATTTTTGGTCTCAGAAATTTGGTTCCGAAACCCCTTAAAATTCCATGTACGAACAGCTAAGAATTTTTGGCGAATAACTGTATTTCATGTTCACAAAGCTTAAATTTTGAGAGATTTGATTTAAAGATCTTCAAAAAGTAATGTTTGGCAAGAATAAAATTATGAGATTGAATTGATCCGTTTTGTTTCTTTTACTTCCATTTTTTCCCTTGACCATCATAACCTTTTTGTAACTATTTTGAGAGCTGAAGACTTGTCAGAGGTGAAATCTCTACGGAGAATAAAAATAACAACTATATAGCGATCTTGGCACCCCAACAAAGAATTTGGGATCTCTTAAAAAAGAAGTTATTTCGCAACATTTATGTCATTTTTACTCTCTTTATGGTTTTCCTAATATTGCATTTTCCATGTATTTTAAGTGGTTATTTTACTGTTGTTTTGTTAAAAAATTGCCTCAACTGAAAGCAAAAATAAAAGTATGCAGCTTTTTTTCCCGTAATGCTTTGGTCAAGTAACGAAATGTTTGATTCCTACCTGCTGTGCTTGATCTATCTTAATTGGTGGAGGATATATGAACAGATTAAGTGGAACAATTGCGGAGAAAAAGAACTTCATTCTTAAACTGAGAAGGAGATTATAAGGCGGAGGGGGAGGGAGAAAGAGAGACAGCTACACACAAAAATAAGCACACGCAGGCAGAGACTTAAACAAATGGCCTGCAGAGGTAGGCAGACAGAATGGTTGTGGGACGGAGAGACTAGATCAGAGAAACGAGCGAGATAGAGAAAGACAGATTGATGGACATATAGACAGGTAGAGATACAGATAGACAGACAGACAGACAGAGGAGTAAATGATACGATAAATGTCAGAAAACAAAATTCGAAAATCAGAGCCCACGGGTGATACTACACACTGTATTGTTAAGAATCAGGAACTAACAAAAGGCTTTAAGAATCATCTTCATACCTGTTTCTTTCGTGTGTGGTTTTATCATTGTTCTCGTCCTTTCTCAGCTCTCAACCAATGATGCGTATCTCAACATGTTGTATTTGATCCTTATTTTTTCTTCCTCACAAACGTCCTCTCAGTCACCTTCACTTTAAAAATGAAGCATCTATGATCTTTGAGAGGCAAATGCTTTGTTCTTAAAGTTTCAAGCACTTTGAACTACATACTCTGTATTGCATTCTAAAAGAATGTAAAAAGAAATAAGAACATCAAATATATATGGAAAGTTTATTTTGTTTACATTAGCAACCCTAGAGTTAACCCCCTTTTATCTCTCTCACCTCTCCGCCCCCACTCTCTTCCCACCTCAGTTGTCTACGCAGCCAATGCCAGACGCCACCCTAGATTCGTGTCCGGCGAGTGGACAGAGGAGGAGACCCTACGTCACTTCCTGGACAGTCTGGATACACCGGGAAGTCCTGATGGGAAGGTCACACGGCAGGTCAGAACTTTCCATAGTTAGAGTTAAAATC
>JAWDGP010004279.1:447500-465000 GCA_033675545.1 Elysia crispata | reverse complement strand
GAAATCGCATTTTACGCTGATTATACGTACAAATCTACAAGACTTTATGGTTTCTTCCACATTGTCAAATCTTTCCCGTTTGATTTCCATGCCCACATAATACACGATGTGTTAGCTCTAGAGGACTTAGACATAATTAAAAAAAAAAGTAAAAAATATGCAACAGAAATTACATTGGAAAACATATAACAGAGATTAGAACAGAAAAAAAAATGGAACTTAATTTAGAATGAAAAGGACTACAGAAATTTGAAAGGAAAAGACAGAACAGAAGTTAGAATGAAAAAGACAGAACAGGAATTAGATTGAAAAAGACAAAACAGGAATTAGATTGAAAAAGACAGAACAGGAATTAGAATGGAAAAGATACAATAGAGATTATAATGGGGAAGACATATCAGAAATTAAAATGATCTTTTTCCATTGCACCATTTACCATTTGGACCAGACTGCTTGAAGGTAGCAAGAATAATAATTCTAACTTGATTCATTTGTCTTGTAAATAAGTCTATTATAGTCTTGTGTAGGGAAAGGGTTAAAAATTTAAACAAGAAAAGCAATTCATGAACTTCCGTTGTGAAGATTAAAATAACAAGATCTGCTGAAGATGTCTGTACATGTGTGAAATTTTCCTAGCTTCATTATCAAGCGTGTACTCTTAAGAGGAACCAGGTAATAAAAGAAGGAAGTTAATTTTTTTTTTAATCCAAATCTATTTTTAGACCATTTTAAACATTCACGGTCATGTAGATTTAAACAAAGGCGCAAGTTGAATGCAGGGATTGCACCTTTAGGCACTTTTTGTGGGAACCCATTGCCTTCAAAAAGATTTAGAAAAGTAGTCTAGTTTGCATTTCCCTAGTCTATTAATTTGAAGATCAATATAAAAGCGTCTCTAAATTCCGGTCAAAAAAAAAAAGAAAAAAAAGTACGTGTAAATGTGCATTGCCCTGCTGAAAGTCAAAGCTACCCTATTATTTTAGTGTAAGTTTAAAAAGATTTGAATTTTTCATAATAAGCTATTTATTATTACAACAACACCAGACGAGCGATTCACAAATTTCTTTTTGAAGATTAATAAACAAAACCTACCAAAGTACGAGTGTGTACGGCAAGTTTTCTTGTGAAATTGTTTAAATTTGATTTCTCAAGTAAATATTGTATTAGTGTGATTAATCTTAACGTGGACCAGTGTTTTGAATAAAGGAAATCGACTGATCCTGTACTTTCCGATTTATCTTTCGATCCTTTTAAACTCTTATTCGAAAGCTGTGCATTTTCGCATTAAGTGCGTGTAAGTGCATTGCCTTGCGGAATTTCTTAGCCACGCAGTTATTTAAACCAACATGTAAATGAATGTTAAAAAAATCTGTAAATAGGTTTGGAATTTACAAAATTAGTAAACTATTCCTTTGATCGGAGTGTGCTTGGCTTCGGGGAGAACTGTATGGCAGTGTCACTAGCTTAAACTACCACATATTGAGTTAAAAATAAAAAGAATATTTTTTATACCGACATGAAATGGACCCTCTAGAAAATTGAAGCGATTAGTACTGGTAATAGCTTCAAAGTCTAATAAATCTTTTAGAGGGTAATATTATGACTATCTTTAGTAGTCATGTCAGAGTTCTTAAACATTATTAAGACGGTACTTAAAATGACTCTTAGAAATAGTTATTTTCATCTCCTTTTAATTCTAGTGATAATGGATTTGAGCTCTGGAGCAGCAAAGCGGAGAGTTTGTGTTCTATGACAGTGACATATTAACCGATACATGTGTCGTCATTTTTATTACAGCGAACCTCAGGCAAGGAAATTGTGAGCAAATGCCGTTGAAAATATAGACTGATGCTTCATTGAAATTTCGAACAAGGAAAAAAAGCATATACTAAATTTTGTACGCCGAATATGTACAAATAATAATGAAATGAGCAACGTTCACATGCGATATGGATACAAGTCTTATAATCTTCACCCTTTTCCGTGAAATTTAAATATTCAATATTTTATATCCTTTTCATGACTTTTTCTTTCCAGGTTTATGGGCTTTTATTTCCTGATAACAGTCCCATATAAAATATCACTTTTTTCATTCTCTCTCTCTCTCTCTCTCTCTCTCTCTCTCTCTCTCTCTCTCTCTCTCTCTCTCTCTCTCTCTCTCTCTCTCTCTCTCTCTCTCTCTCTCTCTCTCTCTGTCTCTCTCTCTCTCTCTCTCTCTCTCTCTCTCTCTCTCTCTCTCTCTCTCTCTCTCTCTCTCTCTCTCTCTCTCTCTCTCTCTCTCTCTCTCTCTCTCAAATCAAAATATGTTACATAATGTACACAAATTTCATTATTTTCTATATGTAGCAACAACAAAAAATATTTTCATAACTTAAATGTTTGTTTCTCGAAAGCTTATATGGATGCCAAGCAACGAAATAATCCCAAAGGAAGGAAAGAAAAACCAATGAAAATCACGCCTTTCAATGCAAACGGTACACCAGAAGTCAAGGAACGGATTCGTTAGCTAAAGACAAAAACGTAGCTTTTAATCAGTTCGAGCGTATTAGGATAAAAGCACGGCTGAATATATTAAAACATTATTGGAGGAAAGCTTACAGGAGGACAAGATTTCGAGAAATATGTAGGAAATATAGAACAATAATAACAGAAGTATTTAATTGTTATAACTGTGGGGCAGGGCAGTTGCGTTAAGGACAGAATGAATAATAAACGACTGCATTTTGCAACTAAGCATAAAAGATGGATAGGCCTCAGAAGGATTTGTAAGGCAATCTGGTTATGAACGGATAATACAACGGATAATTGTTGTACAATAACAGATGCACTATAGAGGCTTGTCTATTGCACAAACATTTAAGAAGAAATGTGATTTGCATTGAGAAATGGCTATTTATAATAACATTCATGCCAATAAGACTTATATTGAGCTGCACATCAGGAAAGTTAGTTTCACAAGAAGTTTATTCAAATACAGTTAAAGAATCTGAGAAGCAGAATCAACAGAAGGTAGCAAAGTTTATGACCTGAACGTCAAGAGAGAGATGAGCTGAAAGATGAACTTGAGAAAAGTAAGAGAATAAACAAGTGGATATAAATTTAGAAGTTAATACTTATATAGTTACGCGTCAGCTTTTCGTGAAAGAAAAAATGCACTCAGATCAGTTTGATAAAATTTATAGACAAATAAATATACACATCATTAACAAGGCTTGAGGGATTTCTAAAAAAAAAAAGTGACATAAACTTCTTTAGGCTTTTGATATGAAAAAACACAAGATAAAAAAGCAACAAAAAACTGAGGACATTTAAATCAAATTTCACATTGATAGAAAAATATACAACAGTATTTCATCAGCATGAGTAGATAATGGAAATATTTTTTTAGCTCACAAAATAATTAGATTTACTTTGCACTAATCAGAACCAAGGAACGTTTTCCCATTATTTATTTTAAAAAATGTTTTATTTTATTATAAAAGTGATTCCAAGAAAACAGAGCGACAATGTGCACATTTATACCATTTGGAGTAATATATTTTTATGCCTTCACACTTCTTAAGACAGTACAAGAAAAAAAGCCATGCTCGGCATGATCAGGATCCAGGTCGCCCCATCCACACATGTTTCAAACTGATTGGTATGGTTTGTTAACCACAACCGCAAGAAATACAACCTCTGATTATTTGTCTTAAAATCACAACCAGTTACAACAATTTTATTTTTCTTAAAAAGCTCAAGTGATAATACCTTAGCATCAAAGACTAAACAAATATTTCAATAAAGAGAATTCAAATATTTAGCATTGCAATGAAAGTTGTTTTCAAAGTTAAAAGACATTTACTGAGCAAAATCAATGATTTAATTCTCGCATAAAATAAATCATAAGTCTATTCTGTTACTACCAAAAAGACAAAAAATGCATTATACATTATGCAGCTAAGGCCCGTTCACAACCTCATAAGATGGATATGAAAGAATTTCAACAAATAATACTGGAGCAATATTTGAAAGTCTAGCAAATGATTACTGATTTTATGATATAAAATTTATTACTTTGAAAAAGTGAGAACAAAATATGAGTTTTTACACACTTTGTGTAAAGGGAGTTAAACATAGCCACTGCCTCCTTTTTCTCTGTACAAAAATTGTGAAAGATACAATATACAAGAAATAGGGAAGGAATAGAAAGAACCTGCTTTCTATTCCTTACAATTTATAACATTATTTTTGTCATCATATTCTAGCATTGTATCATATATGCTGCAATAACAATGTGACAATCTTTTCATCAATGAATTTGAAGTATGGATCTGAATTTCTTAAAGCAGTTTTTTTTTTATGAATGAATACTAAAAGTCTTATGCAAAGATATAGCAGAAAAGTGTTTATGTAAAAAGATGGTGTTGCTCATTACATTTCATACATAATTTAATGAGAATTTTTATGAAAAATGATAGTTTTGCAGATCATATTTTATAGGTAAAGCATAAGAAATAGCATAAGTAAAGTAACACAGGCATAATATGTACTCTTTAAAATGATGCTATGAAAGCAATCGATTTTTCTCAAGGTAAAACTATACAACCCATAATACACTATAGAAAAGGAAGAGAAAAAAATTTGAAGAATGATCTGAGAACAATAGTTTGTCGGTTTTGTCACCTATGATTTACTGCAAACGTTCCACCACATTCTTACTCACAGCACTGAACACCCAATAACAGTTTGAATTTATTAACGCATGATGCGTTTTTAATACACATGGAACTTCAGGATGATAATCTATACAGTCTTTACAACCAGCAACTATGCATTGATATGGGGGAAGTAAAGCTATGAATATTTCTCCATGTTACAAATGGTGTCAACAGCATTTGACAATTACATCACCAATTACAAGTTTTCATTATCAGTAAAATTTTGTATATAAATCTACATCTACATTATCCTGTTAGCAAAAGCTATACAAAGAAATGAAATCAAAAGACATGACAGTTCATAAATTCAGACCATCAATAACCTTGAACACTAATAATAATGCTTTGAACTAGAGAGTAAAGACAATTATGAACTTTTAAAAACAACATAAAAACTGACAACTTCGTTCAAGCAAAAACAAAACAAAATCAGGATTTGTTTGGAATGTATTGAACACTTATTTAGTGTTAGAGGACTTGTAGCTAAGCATAATGAGCTGATGTTGTGGAGAAAAGTTTCCACTTGGTTGGTGCCTTTCAACATAAAGGAATTCAGCATTAGAAGTACATTAAGTACTTGTGGTCATTATGACTTAGTTTATAAGAAGAAAAGCTGCAAACCTCGCTTTCTCTAACAGACACTTTAAAAAAGAAAGAAAAACACCCTGTGGGTTATACATGTACTTACATGTAGTCCTTTCACATGTAGGGGTAAACTGGAGAACACAAAGTTGAATTCATGATTTTATTTGATTTCAGAAGTTATTACAGACAACTTGTTGCACCAAAAAAATTCAAGATGGTCACCAAAGTTTAGCACAGTGTTCTGCAATTCAATATAATACACTTGAGTCCAGCAAAATTCAGCACTGAAGTTCAGCTAAGTGCACCAAAGTTCAGCATGGTGCACACAATTTAGGACACATTAGGCACAATGCACTGAAGTCCAGACACAGTACTGCAGTGCAGAACATTGTATGTCATTGGAGAAAAGATGAAAACAGAATGCTCAATGCAAGTTTAGTCTAAGATAAAACTTTTAAAAGCACCTCGCCTTCGACCAGCTCTGCTGGGCAGTGTTGGAGCCTGATCAATCTTCTCATTCATGGCGTGCTGGACTCTTCTTGACAAGCGTCTTGTCTGTAAAAGAAAGCACAACAGGAATCTCATTAGTGGTGTATAGAGCAGAGTGTGCTTCTCTTTCACATTGATTCATAACACAACAAAACAGTTATCAGTATTTCATACTGGATTGCGACAGTAGGCAAATCATAAACATTTGGAGATTTTAAGTCAATCTGCCTCATTTATAAAGGGCAACTTTCTCAGGAACTATATTAAAGGAAACTCTGCATTGTTTTTAAATGCCTAGATGACATTTGCTGGACTAAATCTATTCTCATGCCTGACTCTTCATGTTTGAAATTTGACATACACATTCTTAGTTTTATTTTCTGAGCTATCCACTAACTTACAACTGTAGTTACCCTCTCCACAGAGCTAGTGACTTGAAAACACTATCTTAACAACAGAGTTCCCCTCTCCATATAGCTAGGGACCTGAAAACAGTAACTTAACAACAGAGTTTTCATCTACATATAGCTAGGGACCTGAAAACAGTAACTTAACAACAGAGTTCACCTCTCCACCTAGGTTGTGGATTGAAAACAATAGCTTATCAATGCATTTGTTTGAGATAACTTACCATTGCAGCTTCTCTCTCTTTGAATGCTTTGTTCTTGTTACTTCTCTTATTAACAGGAGCTGAAGATTTCTCTTTCTCCTCGTCACTGTAGCTACCACTGTCTCTCTCTTCCTCTCGGTGGACTAAAAAGTGAAAGGTATGAAGGAAACATTATTAAAAACTAACAATGAATGAAGAATTTTTTTTCACTTTGTTTCTACTATTTGTACTTGAAACTCACTATTGTTGCTTCATCTTCAAGCACAACCACTATGACTATCACAGATACTACTTCCATAACAACTACTATTTCAACTTCATTACAAGTACTTTTACAATAACAATCATTACTATCACCATTATTAGTACTACTACTGCTAATACCACTACTACTACTACTACTACTACTACTACTACTACTACTACTACTACTACTACTACTACTACTACTACTACTACTACTGCTGCTACTGCTACTGCTACTGCTACTACTACTACTACTACTACTACTACTACTACTACTACTACTACTACTACTACTACTACTACTTCTGTTAATACAGCTGCTGTTGATGATATTGATACCTTATGCTTCTGATTCCAACACCAACCTAAAGACGCTAAATGTTGTTTTACTTTTTTCTTCGATCATATTAGACATTGAGTGGTAAATAAAAAAAGTTCATTATAAATACTTACGAGTATTGGCGCTGCTCTCGCTTCCCCGCCGTCCTCGACCGTAAATTACTGCCTAGAATAGAGAAGCGAGCACAGCATAAGAAATAGTTTCATTTACGTTTATTTATAACTCAAATCAACATTTGGAGGCGAAAAAACTCAAGACATTGATGAAACATACAACCTACAACTACATATTCAACGAAAAAGATAGACCAGATTTGATTCTTTTTTTTTTTTTTTTTTCAGAATCTGCTGTCCCAAATGTTATTGTTGTTGAGGCTATTGCTTTAATTTTTCAACTTAATGTTAACTTGACCACTGTTGTTCTTGTTGCTTTTTTTTTTTTTTTTTTATACTACTGATGTTCTTGTTATTTCTTTGCTTATTATAGATTATGTTGTTGCCGTTTAATAACTTAAAAAATAGATTTGAAACGTATAATATGAACAAATTAGCTTTGTTTCCTCCATTCTCTTCAGTTTTCTCTCATTTTTCTTTCTTTTAAAGCAAAGAAAAAAATTTCGTTTCATCTGTTTTCACAATTTTTCCCAGCATCCAAACCCTAGCAAGATCAGTTAACGATCAATTTGTTATTTTACCGAGAACTCTCTTGCATTGAATCCTAAGCAATATTATTTGAGGATAAAGTTCATCACGTTTCATCAACATTTATCTTTGCCTTAACTTTAAGCAACATTAAACAACAATAAAAATGTTCACATTTTATGCACTTAGTCCAAAAAATTTAACTCTAAATGAGATTATGCAATGATTAAGCAGTTATGGTTCTGCGCTTTAAGTCACCTTGATGTCTAAAGAGTCCAAGGCAGGAATACTGCTTGATCTTTTGTCCTTGGTTTTGCCACGTAAAAGATTCTTGATTATCTTCATCTTTCCTTTACTTTGTTTCGGAGATATCTGCAATGCGTCAAGATGTTGATATAAGAAAAGCTCTATGAAATTGGTACACACTTATGTGTAAACAGCAACAACAATAAATGTATAGAAAGAAAGATTTTCAACATCCAAAAGAGATGCAGAGTGTAAAGTGGGGAAAGGAGAAATGTTGGTGGGTTTTTTTTCTTAATTCACTTCACACGTAAAAAGTGACAAAACCAGAAAGATAGTTCAGGGGAGATGGAGAGATGAGAGAATGTGAAGCACAAAGAAAGACTGAAAGAGTGGATATGAGACATAGCGAAAGACGAGAAATAGGATACAGGAGAGGGAAGGCAGACATGGGCAAGAAAAAGAAATACATAGGTTTATATCGATCTACCTGTCTATCTTAACATATATATATAATGATAGTAACAAAATTGATTAGATCTACCTAGTTTAAATCCTTGTTTGCCATGACTCCACGGGCTCGAAACTCTGGAGTCATGGCAAACAAGGATTTAAACTAGGTAATCAATTTTGTTATTATCAATATTAAGCTCCTTTTGTCGAGCACTGTCACAAAATGCTAGAATGACGATCAAATATATATATATATATATATATATATATATATATATATATATATATATATATTCTGTGTATGAGAGAGAGAGAAATAGAGACAGATAGATAGGCAGCAAGAGAGAGAGAGAGAGAGAGAGAGAGAGAGAGAGAGAGAGAGAGACACAAACAGTCAGACAGGCAGACAGACAGAGAGACAGACAGACAGACAGAGAGGCAGACATTATGCAGGACTAACATCACAAACACTACGCAAACGGTATAACACACGCAGAATCAACATTAACAATGCTAGAGGCGACGTTGTTGCCAACATTTTAACCTCCCTGACAACATCAACAACGCCAAAATCACACCAATAGACCAGTTACTCACAGCAGACATGATAGGCCTACTAAACAAAGAAACATTTTGGATTCACACATTACAAACATTAGAATCAAATGGTATCAACGTCAACGAACAAGCAACTTTTCCAATCACACAAATACATAAATACACCTAATTTTCTAGAACACTATAAAAGCTAAATAGTAGTAGTAGTAGTAGTAGTAGTAGTAGTGGTAGTAGTAGTAGTAGTAGTAGTAGTAGTAGTAGTAGTAGTAGTAGTAGTAGTAGTAGTAGTAGTAGTAGCAGTAGTAGTATAGTAGTAGTATAGTAGTAGTAGTAGTAGCAGTAGTAGTAGTAGTAGTAGTAGTAGTAGTAGTAGTAGTAGTAGTAGTAGTAGTAGTAGTAGTAGTAGTAGTAGTAGTAGTAGTAGTAGTAGTAGCAGCAGCAGCAGCAGCAGAAGTAGTCGTTGTAGTAATAAAAGAATAAAACATCAATTACTTAACTACGTAGTATCAGCTTGTGTGTATGCCTGAAGTAAAAAGAGACAGTTCCAAATCTCCAGTTCCATGAAGTTCGAGTTAAAAAAGAGAAAGAGAGAGCGAGAGAGAGAAAGGGAGAGAGAGAGAGAGAGAGAGAGAGAGAGAGAGAGAGAGAGAGAGAGAGAGAGAGAGAGAGAGAGAGAGAGAGGAGTTTTACTTCTGCAAGAATGTACATTGGTGTGAAATTCGAGGCAAGAAAGGAAATCATAAAATGTGTATTAGTTCTCCTTGGGTTGAATGTTGAACGGAAAGAACGATTTTGTATTATTACTGACGAAGCTTTCAAAGTGAAACGTTTATATGTTAAATTGATAATAGTTTTGTTAATTCTTTTTTTGTCCCGTAATTATAAACTTATGCGCCTCTTCCCTTTTAGACCAGACAGACAAACACACAGAGAGGATTCACATTGTATGAATCTGAAAAAAATTGGTGAATATTGTTTCGGTCGCTTAAAACGAATGTTACCCATGACTGTCAGGAGTCATTTGCTGCATGCACAGACAATAAGATAAAAAAAAAATAAGATTGGAATCAACTTTAAAATCTATTTTATTATTTCAATAGCTTGAACTCAAAACGTTAGCCAGGGAAAAAGTCTTACTTATAGGCCCCAAACAATCTGAGATGTGTTGTTAAAGTGATTCACGCACATTAAAACATTTGATGACAGGGGACAATCCTGTTCTGACTGGGTAGCAAGTGTTGTGAGTACCTGAGCAGAGGGCATAAAGCTTGCCGTGTGTTCTTCTCATTTTTTTTAGAGTCAAATGGTATCTCACTTTTTCTCCATATCATACTAAGTATAATAAAGAAAAACCACGAGAAAGAACCTTACTCGATATAGAATAATAATAAGGAAAAGTTCACTTTTTCTTTTGTAATTCCTGTTACACTGTATCTTGTTCAATGAGCTACTTTTAATCATATCCATGCAACTGTATTAACTTAACCGATAGAAGCACAGCAACCATCAAAACCAGTATCCATCCACCCACCTGCTCGACCGTGTCAAATTGCTCACTGCAGTTGCTGCTGACGGACATCCTGTAGTGGTCCTGCGGGGACAGAGTGCCTGACCCCATGCTCTTGGGTGCGGAGTTCGAGAAGAAACGGTTTCTCTCTGGTGTGTGGCCAGGGAACAAGTCCTCACTGTGGAGAGGGCAGTGGAGAGATCGAGCGATCGGCATTGTAAGATGAAAATGAAAGAAAAAATTTAACAACTGATGTATACGGCTAAAACTAGTTTTTAATTGTAACAGTGAACTTTATCACAGACAATGGATCAAGTTTACCAAGTAATAAAAATCGTTATATTTGCAAATATGTCATCACCAAGTTAAAAAGTTCGATAGCAATTCAGTGAATTGTTAAATAAATCCATAATGGTTGACAATGCACACCGTTGTGACACATGCACCGCCTGTCGCAAACGATAAATTATAATGCACGCCCTTGTGCAACAAGTGACATTCTTGGAGGTCAATATCTAGATCTGATGTTCATAAGGTTATAGTTATATGTATAATGTATAACGATGCAGGTATAACTGAGCGTGCTTGCTAAATATTGCGTGTATCCCTTTCATGATAGACTCTGTCTTGACTATACATAACGTTTCAGCTAGATGGAGATAGTTCTGTCCAACATGCTACATTCCGGGTGACGTTGGACAATACTATTCATATTCACCTTCATGTAAACAAAGCATAACTTTACACACCTGGGTAATGATCCATGTCTGGAAGACCTGTGGACCTCATCCTCCGGCAGCCCCAAAACCTTGAGGGCCTTTTTAGCGCTGGTGCGAGGGGCATCCCCGGCGGAAATGGGGGAGTCGAGGCGGTCACGTGGTGAGGAGCGTACACTCCCTGGCCTACTGCTTTGGCTCTGGAGACAAATGGTCAAAGGGAAATAACTACAGCTTTAGCTACACTCTTTTAAAGCAGAGATTGACAGTCACCACTTTTGAAATGTGTAAAAGCTTCATGAGTTAACTTTCAGAGAGCCTCTTACACAATCTGTGGACCTCTTTCTCGTCGTTTTGACTGAGATAGGACAGCCTGACAGTAAGAACTGCTGAGATTGGTGGAAGTCTATGTTCTGTAATACTGCTGGGGTTCATCTTTAACATTTCATCTGCCCAGCAAAACCATTAACTCGATTCATTAAAAGAAAAAAAAATGATAAATGACTTTTCTGTGGCGTAGAAAGCGTTGTTCTAATTTGTTTAACTTTGCCTAAGTCTACCACGGGACAAACCAGGGCGGGAACAGTGAAAAAAAAATAATGGGCATGTGAAGCAATATGAAGAATTAGTTTTGTGTCCACATCTTCGATTTAAGGATCCTTTACCTAAATGAAGGAATAAAAAGAAATTTCCTTGATCGCATGTTTAATATAGCTTCTCCACTACAAAGCGTTACACGTACGATGCCAGAGTCGGTTCTTGTGTTGTGATACTCGATACCATCTTCATCGTCATCATCCTCATCATCGGTGAAATCATTGCGGAATTTGGTGGTGGTGCCTGGGAAGTCCTTCACTCGCTTAGAGCGACCCCCCTCGACTTGTGACAGTTGCTGCTTCAAACCTGAGGAAAACATGCACAGCACTTGCATCACGCAACTCAGTTTCACTTCAATAATTTTTCTTAAAGAAAGCCTGCTCTATTTGTCTTTGGGTTGTTTGTGTATAAAAATTCAGAATATAAACATCATAATTTAATCATATGATCTGGTATTAATAGATGTGTAGGAATTTTTACAACGAATTGCAGCTGACATCAAAATCAATGGCACGCCGGCGATCGTCAAAAGTTATTTTAAGTTTATTAATACGACAAAAATTAAAGCAAAAAAAAAAAACATGGCTTTTACATTACTAAAACTGAAAAGAATAAAAAGACTCGACTCATGAGCTAACTTGAAAAAAGAAAAAAGAAAAAAACTGGCATTGGATGAATAAATAAACCCATGCACCCACAATTTAAAAAACAACAACAACAACACTCCACAGAAAAATTTAATACTCGAAATAGCCTTGCATCAGTAATCACTCTTAAAGTTACGCTAACTTTGAGTAATGGAGGATCTCATCGCCTTCTGAGATCAACTCGAGCTAAGCTGGTGATATCAAGCAATCCTTCTAGCCACCCAAGATATTCAGAATATTCAGAAATATCAAAAGAAGAGCTGTTTCCCTTCATCCTTGAAACAGTCAGACAGTTCGGCTCGAAGATGGTATCTTCCAAACCTAATGCAAAACTCTCTTTTTATTTTATCAACAAGTTTGTTTTTAATAGCTTTCTTTTGCGTGGTATCGGTCAAAATAAATTTAATTCTACTTAGATACCCCTTTGCCAGTTGATGAAATTAAAATTTGCACAATATTTCGTTCATAAAAATAGATATTTTTTTAGATTTCATGAACATGCAATAGAATACACGAGATAAATTAATACAAAAAACGAAACTAACCACCGAATTCCGCCACAAAAGAAAAAAATAAATAAAATGAATAATCACAAAGCGTGCGTCACAGAAAAACATCAAATGTGAAAAAAACAATGGTTACGGATTGGCCTTGCGCTAAATGAATAATCTCTCTTACTCCGTTTTTTAGAGGAAAATCTTATCCGAAACAATGAGGACTCTGATAGAGCCCGGTGCTTGCGGCGCAGTCGGTCTAGGGAAGAGAAGTAAGGATATACTGCTTCAATGCTCCACAATAAATCGGTTGCTCCCCTTAGATTAGGATTTCGGAGGATACGATTCACCAAGCAGGACGGTGCAAGTAGATGACTTTTCTCTTAACGCGAACAGTATACATTCCACTTTTTCTTAGACAGTTATTTTACTTAGTCTACGTTACAAAAAAAAATGTAGTTTGGTTCTACGGAACGGTCCTTCCATTTCAGAGATGATAATATTATAGCTTGCATTAATTTTTTTGACACATTCAGGGAAATGTTATTTGATAAGCACAGGACAGTTCAATTAGTTTGTTCACCTTGTAACTCGCCTGTAGTAAATAAACCCGCCATGAAAAAAGACTCTCTCTCTCTCTCTTTCTATCACTCTCTCTCTCTCTCTCTCTCTCTCTCTCTCTCTCTCTCTCTCTCTCTCTCTCTCTCTCTCTTTCTATCTCTCTCTCTCTATCTGTCTGTTTAACTCTCTCTCTCTCTCTCACACACACGCATACAAACTCTCTTCTATCTCATTAAACCTCTATTTCTGTGTACCTCTCATTCACTGTCGATCTTTCTCTCTCTCTCTCTCTCTCTCTCTCTCTCTCTCTCTCTCTCTCTCTCTCTCTCTCTCTCTCTCTCTCTCTCTCTCTCTCTCCGTTTTCTCCATCTCTCTCTCTCTCTCACTCTCTTTCCCTCCCTCTCTCTCTCTCTCTCGCTCTCTCTCTCTCTCTCCCTCTCTCTCTCTCTCTCTCTCTCTCTCTCGTCAACCCTCTCTCTCTCTCTCTCTCTCTCTCTCTCTCTCTCTCTCTCTCTCTCTCCCTCTCTCTATCTCTCTCTCTCTCTCCGTTTTCTCCATCTCTCTCTCTCACTCTCTTTCCCTCCCTCCCTTTTTCTCTCTATCACGCAGAAACATATGCATACATCAACCCTTCTTATTCGCTTGAACTCACTAATGAGATCGGGTTTTGCTGGTTGAAGGTCCTCCATGGTGATGTAAGCGTCTACTCCGTCGTTCACATAGCCCGTACGTTTTGCAAGTTTGTGGGCTGGGGGAGGGGGGCCTCTCGGAAAATTCGGCTCCACGTACAAACTGTTTTCTGAGTCGCCAGTCGTCGGAGAAACAGACGATCCTGCAAGGGTTAATAATGCTATTGATTATGACAACACTAACTCGCTTCCGTTGATAACCCTTTCGCTGTGGAATGTTTATCTTGCAACTGTTGTTTTCTTTCTCCCTATTATAAAGGCTCTATCAAAGAGAAATAGTGGGGCCTTCCGGGCTTTAGGCGTTTTTTGACCTCCAGTTTCTTATTAACATGTTTGCTTGTTTTGGGCTCTATAGCACCATATGATGTTACTATTTTTATCGTTGTTGTTGCTCTTGTTGTTGTTGTTATTGCTGTTGTTGTTGTCATTATTAGAATGATCGCGATCAAACTTATAATGATTACCACAATTACTATCACAGCTATAATTTTTTAAATCATTATCATTATTATTTTGATAATCATCTTTATTATAATTATGATCATTACCGTTACTATTTATTATTTGTTCTCATTTTTATTTTTGCTGCTGCTGTTGTTGTTGTTGTTATTGTCGTTTTTTAGGACAATAATAAAATCATCTGACAGAATAGCACCCCACTGTCCTGACAGAACCTTGCTTACCTGCAGCAGGTGTGGTCACCCCATTACGTGTGGCGAACTGCGCCAGGTCGGATTCCAGCTGCTCATACTTCTTCCTGGCTGCCATCTGCTGCGGGGTCTCACCATCCCTGTTCTCTGCCTGGATAGCGCCAACCATGGATGGGTACCTGAGCAGCTCGGAGCAAAATGTCCGCAGGTTGAAGTCGGCGGCGAAGTGGAGGAGGGTGGGGTACATCACTTGTTTGGCTAGAGACAGAAAAAATATAAATGGTCATGCTAATACGGTACTTTGTCTATATCTGATATTACATCTTTGATCAAACTGATCCCTCACACAATTCTTTGACTAGTCTTAAATCTCCTGAACTTCCTGAGGAATTTCAAAAGGATAGCGCCGGTCAGATGTGACCTACCCCGGCATCATGTGGTCCAGTCGAGCATCGACTCGGGGATCTCCACAATGCAAGTGTAACACGCCCCCGTCTGAACTATCTAGCTCCTCATTGTAGTGACCGTCCAAGCATCATTCACTAGAACTTTGTGGTATCAGCCGAGGCAGCGGAGGGCTTCTAACTGTTGGTCACTTGAGGTTGTTTTGTGACCACATTTTAAAAACATATTATTATGTTGTTATTCCAACCATATATTATTATTATTGTTGTTTCGCCTGCTGCTTCTGCTGCTGCAGCTGCTGCTGCTACTAGTACTACTACTACTACTACTACTACTACTACTACTACTACTACTACTACTACTACTACTACTACTACTACTACTACTACTACTACTACTACTACTACTACATCAAATACTAATGCTGCCACAACGGTGAACACATTATTACAATCAGTGCTGCTATTTCTGCTACTCTATAAATCCTGCAGTGACCATACTGCTGCTAACGACACCTCACCTGGTCCCTTGGTCTGAAGTCCTTCCTCCACAGGGAACATTGCGGCGAAGGTCTGGGCTGACGCCAGCTGCTGCAGCTTAAAGGCCAGGGCAGTGTCCAGCCCAGCGTCATCCTGTGGATCTAAGCCCACTGCCTGGGTCAGGATGGTCTTCGGGTCGACCTCCTCCATCAGGATCTCGTGAAGCTGGTCCAGTTTGGACAACACGCGCACGCTCTCACAACCGATGTGGTGGCCTCGACTTCCGATCTCAAAAGAGACTTTACCGCTGATGTCATCTGGCGAAAAAGTATAGAGTTGTGGTGATGATGGTGATAATAATAACAACAAAAATAATAATAATAATAATAATAATAATAATAATAATAATAATAATAATAATAATAATAATAATAATAGCGATGGTGATCACGATGGACATGGTGATGATGAGTTTGAGGATGAAAATATTGATGAGCGTGCGTTGGTTGTCGTGACTGTTAGTGATTTTTATCATTATGGAAATGGCGGTGATAGTTGTGATTGGAAGCTTTTTTTTTTCCACTAATCATTCCCTGAGCCAAAATAAGAATGTCTTCGTTTATATTTCGGAGCACTCATGTTTTTTTGTTTTTTTTGGTTTTTTTTTGAATAGTTGGAATATTTAGAAAACACACACACTCATAAATTGACAGATATAAAGATATGTTTTAAAGAGGGAGAAATGCTAACCAAGTAGACAGATAATTGTTTGTACATAGAAAGATACTGTAATTAAATTGATAAATAGAAAGTCAAACACAGTTTAGATACAGAGATAGATAGATAATAAGATAGATAGGGTTTGTAAAAAATATCAATGAAAATTACAATGTACATTGATATTATTTAAAGACCTAGCCTTTTTTCGAAGTTGATTATATTGTTATACAACACAACACTCAATCCCTACCCCACTCAACTCGCACAATCTGTCAACACTTTGATGCATTAGATCTTAATCTTGTCAAGAGGTGTTCACCTTGTCTTTCATATCTTCTGATGACTCTCGTTTATTCCCTTGTTTTTTGCTGATTTTTTTTCTTTACGTTTTTCTTGTCTGATATTTGCTTTTGCTTTTCGGTTAATTTTGGGAAAGTTTTTTTCCCATATGATTACAATACTAGAAAAAAGCCAAACATACCAAACAGAAAATGAAGCAGAATTTCCACTTTGGTAAATCATGCTTATTCCGTTCTGCAATTAAGTTGCAGTAACAAAAGCCGCACCCTTGGAAACGCTAGTTGCTGCTGCTGCTGCTACTGCTGCTGCTACTACTACTACTACTACTACTACTACTACTACTACTACTACTACTACTACTACTACTACTACTACTACTACTACTACTACTACTACAACTACTACTACTACTACTACTACTACTACTACTACTACTACTACTACTACTACTACTACTACTACTACTACTACTACTACTACTACTACTGCTGCTGCTGCTGCTGCTGCTGCTACTACTACTACTACTACTACTGCTGCTGCTACTACTACTACTACTACTACTACTACTACTACTACTACTACTACTACTACTACTACTACTACTACTACTACTACTACTACTACTACTACTACCACTACCACACTATGCTTCACAAAATTCTGAGCTGTCTTTAGCGAGCTACTAAAACCTTATTTCACATTCTTTCTTAAGTTTACAAGCGGTGGAAGAAGCAAACATCGAGAAAGGAAGTAAATGTTATATCAGAGGAAGAGGATACACTTTTTTTTTTACAACGACATGAACAATGCGCTGACTTTTCCTCTCTGGCCTCTTCCTAATTTTTGTAAGTTCACAGACCAAGTGCAGGT
>JAWDGP010004279.1:435000-440000 GCA_033675545.1 Elysia crispata | reverse complement strand
AATTGAGGATGTTTCTCACCCAGCTTTATACCTACAAGTAATAAACTGAATTTTATTTCTTCTTCACAGACATCTGTCTCTATATATACCATTGTAGTTAATGAAATCAGGAGACTGTTTTAAGAAGTCGGCCAATGACATTGGTTTGTTCAAACTTTTATGCGTTTCAGAGATTTTGTTCGAAGAGACAAAAAAATCACCTCTCTCTCTCTCTCTCTCTCTCTCTCTCTCTCTCTCTCTCTCTCTCTCTCTCTCTCTCTCTCTCTCTCTCTCTCTCTCTCTCTCTCTCTCTCTCTCTCTCTCTCTCTCTCTCTCTCTCTCTCTCTCTCTCTCTCTCTCTCTCTCTCTCTCTCTCTTTTCTGATCAAAGTAAGATTCACTGAGAGATATCAGGAAATATGCAAGAGACGCGACATCTGTCGTGAAAGGTTCGTCGTTTGGGGGCTCGACTTTATCAAACTTCCTAGTACGGTTTATCATCAGCTCGGTACAAAAGTCATTTGTCGCAAGCATTTTTAGTCAATTAAATTATTTATAGAGTAATTATTCCCTAAAGTGGTCCTTACAAAATCTTCAAGAGATTCGAACTGCTTATCACTACGTTAATGGAACAAATTAGCGTCAGTGTTGGATGTCGGCGGCTAAGGGCACAGATTAGGAAGAATGTAATGTTACAGCAGGATCTGATGCAAGAAGAATACATAGCCCGGTGGCTGATGGTGTCTTACACGCCGTTTCTTTCATGTGATGCCTGGGGCGGATATATCCACTACGTCAGCAAGGGTCGCCATTTTAACATGGGTGACAAGCCTCTGTAGAGATAATCTACGGCTTTGTTTCGTTGTCTTCTATCAGTGGGATTTTCAGTCATCAGCCAAGGTGATTACATATAGCTTTTTGGTTTAGGAAATCAGAATCGTTCCTATATTAACCAGGCGGCGCGGATCAGTTGCGGGAAGTTAGCAAGTTTCAACATGTCATTCTGGTTTTGGTTCATTCAGCAGAAGTTGTTTTTTTGCAAAGCACGTAGGAGACTTACACGACATCACATTGAGAGAATTGATTGCACTGATCTTGCCGCCATGTTGTCCTCGTACCATCAGTTTCTCGTTCATGTCTGCTTTTTTATTCGTTGCTTCGTTTAACTGTTTACGCAAATTAATATCCGATTACTGATCGGCATCGATTAAAGCTTACGTTGATTGATATTTGGTTATCCTGGTACGATTACGATTATCGATGAGTTCGAAATCGGCTTCTCAATTGGACCACTGTCGCGATTTTTTTCAGTCATTTTCTTTAATGTTTGTACACAGAACGAAATTTCGAAATTTATTTTTTCAATATTCCATTTAGATTAAATGAAAAGTGTGTATAAAAACGTGTGTTAAAGGCGTCGCAAGGTTCTTTCTGCGCGTGTTAATTGCTATTTATAGACTTGCTGATAGTGCCGAAGAATTTGTATTGAAAATTTTAAGTTTAACCAAGGGAATCTCAGCAAATATTGTAATATATGTATTCCAAGTTGAAAAGGGAACAAGCATGGGGCACCCACTGCAGTCTCTGAGGATTTCGAAACCATATAACCCCCGCGTCCATTGCTTTAAAAGTTGGAAATAAGGATTTCATTGAACTTTATGAGGCGCACGAGATAAGGTGTGAATAGATCAAAAGCTGACGTGTTGGTTTTTTTCATAGACTGGGTTTACCGATTTGTCGGCTTAGTCTGACAGCATTTCGAATCTGCCGCTTGTGCATGTACTGTTTGCTCACCTCGTCCTTTCTCTTTCTCTACCCGTATTTTTATCCACATTCTTCATCGCTTTTTTTTTTGTATTATATTAGGGTAGATCCTCTGCGAGGCTTAAATGTATTGATAACACAATATAATTCTAATTACTTTTACTTTGATAAAAAAAAATTTAACGAAAGAATTAATATTGACTTACGATAAGCCCGTCTCAGTTGTTAACTGTATTGACTCTACTTAGCTCGGCCTTTCACTTTATCAGTTGAAGTCTAAGTGGACTGTTCAGGCCCGCAGTAGTTTATTAACCAGAGGGTGAATAGGTGAGACAAGCAACACTGGTGGCGCTGGGAAGCAGGATGTAAAATGTTTTATTCTGTCAAGTTGCCGATCTTTTAGCGAAAGAGGCCATAATGAAAACCAGGCATATCTTTATATGAGCCGTGCATTTATGATGAGACGGTCTCAAGATAAATTTAAGAGTTATTACTGCTTTCATTGGCGATATTTTATTCTCCACTTCCTTCGTCTCCCATCCTTAAAACATCTCTCTCTCTCTCTCTCTCTCTCTCTCTCTCTCTCTCTCTCTCTCTCTCTCTCTCTCTCTCTCTCTCTCTCTCTCTCTCTCTCTCTCTCTCTCTCTCTCTCTCTCTCTCTCATTTAAACATTCTCTTTTATCATAAAAGCAGCATTTTTTAACTGCTTTACAAGCTGCATATTATGGTTCTTTAAAAAGTTTAATGTCTCCTAAGTTTTTCAGTAGAATCTTATTCGGCTCTACTGCCTAGTAGGGCTGAACAATCTTCTAGCTCATGAGTTTACATTCACGCTGCATTTTTCAGCCGCTTAGAGAAGAAAGAAGTAATAATAAGGATGAGAAGAGAGGGAGAGAGAGAGAGAGAGAGAGAGAGAGAGAGAGAGAGAGAGAGAGAGAGAGAGAGAGAGGCTGAGAATGATCATCCTCAATGAGAGAGAGGGAGACAGAGAGTGAGATAGAGATAATGAGAGAGAGAGAGAGAGAGAGGGAGAGAGAGAGAGGTTACGATGATTATCTTTACGTTGATGACGTCAATGCCTTCTCTTTGACGTCAGTCCATGGACGTTAAAACTAATTTATAAAAAGTGTATGGTGCGTTTAACGATGACAACACGAACTTTCTAGGGGTGCGGAAAGATTTGGGGAGTTGTTGATGAAATTCCTCAAGTAGGATTCCTACTTTAAAACTTAGGTGACGCAAAAACGTAAAAGAAAGCGCTGAAATCTAGACATGTCCAAATTGATACTTTGAATGGTCGCCACGAATCACTGGACGTTTCACTGATGGATTGATTGACGTACAAACCTGCACCAAAGTCATGGTCTGTGTCGTGACCTCAAGGTTGACTAACACACCTGAGTGTGTTGACTGGCCAGCTTCGCCTGACGGTTGAAATACACCTGGGATGCTATTTTATTTTCGTTAATTAATTTTTCAAAGAGTACCTAAGATAGAGAGACGTTTTTTGCCTTTGGGGCGGAAGTGGAAACCGATCAGTTTGACTTTTCGAAGCAACCTTTGGAAGTTTAGATTCCCTGATCGCTTACACTGAAAAGCTTAGCAGATTTGGGGTCGATTTTTTATCGCTATTATTTTATTTATAAATGTGCTAAAATTAGCCTGCTGTATTGAAAAAAGGTTGGCCAAACTATTATTTTGCGGTTCAGCAAAGACGTGTGTCAAAGGTCAAACACAATCAAAGTGTTCTGTCCCGAGTAATAGTTTTTTTTTTTCTTTTAAATCTAAAGCCTTATTAAGGACAGTTAAGAATTGATGGGAGATTGCTAGATATTGATACAATAGGCACAGAGCGCGTGATGTCATTCTTCCCTCTAAGAACACCTGGCAACTGTACTAGTTTATCGTTCATTATCCTGTAGTGTCCCGAGTAGACTAAAGAAAGCCTACTGGCCAAGAACTAGGGCGTCAAGTGGTTTGAGTTTGATCCACTGCAGAATAACCTTCGCCGCCGACAAGATATGATAAAACATCAAATATGTACTAATAATGATGTTTCTATTAATAGTGCTTTGTTAAAACATCTTTGTAAAAAATGGCTCGACCTGGGATTTTTTCTCAGGGTGTTTAGAACCACCCATTACATCACACTTTTCTCCCTATTCATTAGGAGGGAAGTAAGAACTTTTAGATTGACAACTACCGCCATGTTGCTATTAATAAAATAACAATGAAGTTAAAAACTTAATCATGGTATGAAAGCAAAGCAAAGCGGGCTTAGTCCAATCCACTTAGCAGTAATGTTGGGAATTCCAGTATATATTTTCCTCTACGTCATACGTCACAAAATGCTTGACTATGTACTTGGCTTCAGTGACGGGGAAATCAAGTGATAAAAGTAAGCTCAGACTCGCGGAAGGCCAAGCTCTGCTCTGTGTCGATTCCTTACCCAACGTAGAGAGCTGAAGTGAGAGACAGACACACAGATCCAGACTGGTTTACGAACAAAAATTAAAAAAAAAAAATTGAAATACAGGCATTCTAGATTTGGGAAACAGAATGGCTAGGAAGGTGGGTGACAAATTTCTTCACTCACCAGGTACAGAGAAGGAGAAGAGACGGTCAGCCACGCGGGTGAGTGGGAACTCTTCCTTGCCGGTGCCGATGTCGATGACCACCTCATGTTCTGGCGTTTGTTCAAGCAGGATGTATACAAGTCGATCGCCCTGGAGAGAGAAAAGAGAACCAGGGTTACGCTTGACAACCTGCTCATTAGCGTTGTCTTAATGTTCTGCTAAAGCCTACCATATCATGGATATTGCGGACAACTTGGATATGTTGCTTCATTTTTCTACGACAGCCTATTCAGGTAATGATAATTTGGCTCACTCCAGGAGGTTGCTTCATTGTTTAAATACATCCTATCATGGTAAGGATAGTGTTACCTTCTTTGGGAGATTGCTTCATTGATATCATTGAGTCAAGATGGTAAGGATAGCTTGGACCCCTTCAGGCACAGCATAGTTGAATAGTTGAGCCCCTTTTCCTACCCAGTGAGAGGTTTAAACATATGACGAGAGTTTTCCGGAGATTTCCAGCTGAGACAGCAAACCGCTTTACCAGCGGCAAGCACCAGTCCGTAAGAGGAACGGTTCGACCATTCATCGCTGTGTACAAGTAATTTTTTTTCCTTCCATCGGCTCTAAAAACTTGTGAGCGGTGCCATGAGAAATTACATAGGGTTGTGATTCGGTTCAG
>JAWDGP010004279.1:262500-430000 GCA_033675545.1 Elysia crispata | reverse complement strand
GGTTTAACTTGCAAAAAAATATTATGAATCGGACAGAGGAACAAAAAAAATGTGTAATAATTTGAAGTAAGATTTTGACAATAAGAAAATCAACGGCGTTTAGTCTAACGATAACTTAACCCGCAAGAAAGTCTCTGATATCAGTAAAAAAAAGCGTAGATATCGCAGATAGACAGTTAACCCGTTCATGAAATTCTAAAACTTAAATATTAGGCGTTGTAATGCCTGAAAAAAAAATGGCCACCGCCTCATGATTTTAATTCAGGCGAGGCATACATCATAAATTAAAAAAAAAAAGTTTCTACTTTAATTTATACCAGAGAAAGCATCCCAAGTGTTTAGAAATGGGTGTCAAGCACCTTGACATTAATTTGTCACAACAGCGCAGCCACACGAATCGCATTCCTCGTTAGCTTATGGTAAACTAAAAATTAACTGAGCTTCAGTCTCTCTCGCACACAAGCTCTGTGGTACATGAATCGCATAAAGAGACATCTAGATCTAGCCATGCCGGGGCCTAGAATTGGCGTTGACACACAGTGTGCTAAAACTATTTTAGTCGGGAGTCTCAGGTCTTTCCGTGCGGTAATTACCTCAACGAACACAATAGTAACTCAATAATATCTGTTACCACGAAATAACAAGAATAAGGATTGGTTGAGAAGAATTGAATTACGCTAACAGCAAAGGTTTCATTTCGCTTGACCAAGACAAATCGCAATAGTATATCATCAGTGAAATATGTTGTTGGCAAAGGATAAAAATAAATCTGAGATAATTTTCCTCCTGCACAACGCACACAAAAATTACAGGTATCTCCTAGCAATAGATCTAGACAGGGAATACCGAGGATTTGTTAATAATTTGATATTTATATTGACGAGCCAGGCTCCGTCAGTTTTTACGTTTAATGGGTTAAGAGGTTACCGCAGAGAGCATAACATGGATTTTCACTGATTTGTGTAACTATTTGATCACCTAGATCTAGATACTGAAAGAGAGGAACAATTGCAGTTAACATGTATATGACCTCTTACAGAGATATCTTTGTTTAATTGCTTATCTACTTATCTGTAATAATTAAGGTATTCACTTATTAAGGTTACTTGTTTCTTAATTCAAAATGCCTCTCCATGCCGGCATCTGTTGATGATTCCATTCATCTTTCTAGCTGTTGATAACTATCGCTATCTATCTCCACAGACCACCTGTCTCCTAATTAGCTGGCTAGCTGGCTTGCTACATATTTATTTCTCCATCTATCTATCTACATGTACACCTTAAAGGTTGAAAGTGGCACGGCAAATAACAAGGTTCGTAAACTAGCCACTCGCACATCTTAATCCTTTGTAAAAAAAAAAATTCTTTCCACACGTCTCCTCACCCTTTGTGAAACTGAGAACCCAGGTTATTTCGTCAGCATGCGGAGTAACGCACTAGTAAATACATGTACTCTCTAGTAAGGAAGGTGAGATAAAAAGGTAAAACGTTATTGGTTGGCACTGATCGCAGTAAGTTATTTCATACATCACACTCTGAGTACTTGAGATGACTGAGCATAAACAGAATGCTCCTTTTTTTAAATTATTTTTTTGCCTCAAGGTGCTTATCTTTAAAGTTGATTTGAAGATTAATACAAACGATAAATTAAAGTACTCGACTTAATAGTTATCTATCTACCTATGCATCCACTATCTGTCTGCATATAATTATGTGTGTATAACGCGCTATATTTGAGCCTATAACATGCCTATATTTTGTTTCTATCAACTGAATTAGAAATGCATTCTGTCATTACATCCATCTCTTTATCTGCCTTTGTAATTCATTATATTTGTCTCTCTCTGCTATCCATCTATGTAAAAGATCTCCCTCCCTCGTTGGTGACATACCAAACGGTCAGTCTTCAAGAAACCGATCATCTGATTTATATTTGAGTGCGTATTATGTTGCATAGTTTTGCGTTACATGTTACAAATTATTTTTCCATTCAGGTCACATGCTACTTGTAAGAATTGTTTTCATCACACTTACCGTAAAGTCCTGTGAGCAGATTGTCTCGATCTACCTCGTCTATCTGGAATCTAGCAAGCTTGTCACTGTTGAAGTAAACCTTTCAAGACCTTGGCATAGAATAGTTGCAACACATGTGTGGGGACCTAAGTTAAAATCAATCTTGTATGCCAAACTCTCTAGATCTAGATCTAATAATTCAGATTCTTTCTTTTTATTGTTATGAACGAAGAGAACAATACTGTCTGCCAGACATTCTAGAAACTTCAGCACAACAAAGACTGATGGGACACTATTCTTGAGTTGGTTCTTATGATAGAGACAGACAACCAAGTATGTTGAGATTTTCATTGATGCCGTCACGATGACCTACTTACAAGAAAGGATGGGACACGGAATTTTCTGAATAGACCGCTCATAGCGTTGTTGATAAATAAAATACCAGGTTGTGAGGAAGTATGCATGCGCTAATTATGTTGATCTAGATCACGATCTATCTACATGTCATTGACATAGTTCGCCTATCAAGTGTGTTTGACTTTCTAGAAATGAGTGGGCTGCTCTGTCTCCGAGAGATCTAATAAAATAGATTTTTTGGCGTGTTTCACACCCACTGAACCAAGTGTCTAGCCCACATTATTTGCTTGTGGATGCAATTCTAGAGCGTGACGTCGTAGGCTTTTTCCTTTCTGTTTTGTATGTAGAATAGATTAAAGCGCCTCTTCACTTTCATAAAGAGTAAAAACTATTAGACTCAATTTTTTGTTCCTCTCAAAATAAGACAAAAACACTAGTAGTACCCTTCCCCGAAACTAATTTGTGCGACATTTTATCAAATCTCTAATCTTTCTTATGAGCAACAATAATGCGTAACGTGCTCTGTCCCCTCCATATTATGTGCTCCTCCTCTTAATATTATAATCAACCTGCGTTTCAGTGACGCCTCACTCTGTCTCCATTTGTGCCCAAACATAATAATTATGTTGCTTCACTTGCTGTTGCAATTAGATCTGTATAATGGCAACACAGGGCAACCCCAGTCGACCCTTACATTCCAGCCTGATCTCCATTTAGTGATAGAGCTGCGAAGTGCGAAGGATATAGAATTTTCTTTTTATATAAACCGTGAAGGCGACACATAAGATCCAGTCAGAAATAGACCTTTAGCATATCGCATTAACTTCTGATTCAGGTTGTGATCTGATACTCGACAATTCCGTTGAGCCATATTTAGCCGGTTTGAACGAATGACCACAGGTAGATGTATGTACGCCTCTTTTCAGTCTCAGCCACTTAAGGAAGCGGGTTAAGGACGACACTCAACGGAATTCGAACCAATTGACCTGGAGAGTGTAAACTCTTCAACAAATAGGTTTTAAAGAACAGGCCACACATGTTGATTGGGTCAAAATGTTTTCACATATCTTGGTTGTGAAAGCGACCGCATGCTAACCACCAATGTAGAGGTCATAATCAATTAAGTATCTGAGATCAGCTATGAAAATATAGAAACATAATAGACACAATTGCGCCAATGAGAAACTATATGAAGGACTTTACCTCTCTCTCTCTCTCTCTCTCTCTCTCTCTCTCTCTCTCTCTCTCTCTCTCTCTCTCTCTCTCTCTCTCTCTCTCTCTCTCTCTCTCTCTCTCTCCCTCTCCAGAATCTCATATGGTCACTTTGAAAGACACCAAGGCAAGTGTTTCTAGAATTATACGCATTATTAAATTAATAGTCTTTACATCGATGTTTTTCTTACCAAGTCCAGCAGGCTTTTGGAGATACAACTATTTGTTGTAGTTATTATTATTATTATTATTATTATTATTATTATTATTATTATTATTATTATTATTATTATTATTATTACTACTACTACTACTACTACTACTACTACTACTACTACTACTACTACTACTACTACTACTACTACTACTACTACTACTACTACTACTACTACTACTACTACTACTACTACTACTACTACTACTACTACTGCTATTGTTATTGTTATTATTATTATTATTATTATTATTATTATTATTATTATTATTATTATTAATGTTGTTGTTGTTGTTGTTGTTGTTGTTGTTTGTTATTATAGTTATTATTGTTGCTGCTGTTGATAATGTCAAATCTTAATTTTAGCTAAGAGTATGTTTCTTGGCATATTAGTGTAACTATTAGTAATTATAATCCGTAACATCAAGATAGCTACATGTATAGAAAAAAATAAAAAAAAAAGGAAAGAAAGAAAAAAAAAAAAAAAAAAAAAAAAGGACTTTCAGCGATTTCGAGCTACCGACTGAGAAATACATCTAAATTTATGTTACAGCAGTTGTAACGTGTGTTAAATAGTTTTGATACTTTAACTCCCAGGAAGGTGGACGTTAGCTGGTTCCTTTACAAGTGTTCGCTGCAAAGATAAGGATTTATTTCCAGGTATAGTTCCAGGCATTTTGAAGAAGAAGCAGAGAATTTATATTCAGATAGATGTTTACGAATTAAGTAAGTCATAAGAATTATAAGAGACTCATTTCTAACATCATGACCACTTTCTCTCTCTCACATATCAAAAATTTAAAAACATCACTCACATATTTAAAAAAAAAAATATATATATATATATATATATATATATATATATATATATATATATATATATATATATATATATATGTGCATTGTTGATTGATGAACGTCCAAACACAAACTTACCGGCTTATGATGGGCGGATGTGAAGAGCGGAAGTAATTTGGTCCGTGATAGTTGGCAAACTTAAGGGCTATACCACTACAACGTTAAAACTCACTTCGTGTCGTCTATCAAGATCAAGACTTCTAGAACTTGTCTAGAAAAGAAGAGAATCAGCTCCGAAAGCTTCTCTCAAAACATTACCCCCACTCTGACCTGTGTTACAAGATCGCTTCCACTTCAGATCTGTGTCTTTGCTATCATTGTTCACAGTTATTCAGCTTAGGCCTATATGTTTATTGCGACGTAAAAACGTTACTGGTGGGTTTTTAACATGAAGCGGAAAACATTAAAGCTAGATCTAGATCTAGGCCTTAGCTTTAAATTTCAGAGCAGGCATTTTCTTTCCTGGTTGTAAGGCTTGTTCAGTGAAGCATGAACCGAGCTAGGAAAAAAACGGAAGAGACCATGGTTGAAAGGTCATCCCGCGGAACATTTCCAGTTTGCTAAAACATCATAGGCCGAAAAGCTTTACCCGACGGTATAAAAAAAATAACAGTGGATTCCTCTTTGCTGGAAGGGATGAAGTAATAGGCCCTACTCTTATTTAAAAAAGTATATAAAAAACATATTTCCTCTCTTCATTCCCCCTCTTGTGTCTTTCAATTCTCCCTGTCACTGCTCAGTTTCCCATAACTGCAAGTAATTCTATCGGACTGGTATGGGTGACTTGATAAAGTTAATTCGTCTAGTATTTAACTCGATCCATTATTCTTCAAATAATTATTTACACCATTGTTCATATTTATTAATTTAAAATCTACCGCAATCCCTCTACCTTTTCTACTCAATATCTTCATCTCCATTTCTTTTTCCCTTGCATAATTATTCCCCTCTCACTTTCTGTCTCTCCTTCTGTCTTCTATTTGACAAGAATCATAATCTCTTTAGCCACCAGAAATAAGGTTGTTTAATGTTTAATTTCTGTACATCAAAGCCTGTAACAATACTGAAATAGATATGGGAACACAAAGACGAACACACAAACCGCAAAAGCGGCGGGACAAAAATACAAGAGAAAGCTTCGGATAAGTTCTTTAGAGTACCTAATGTAAAATGATAATGAAGCCTGTGTTATGGGAGAGACCAGGGTCAAGGACAAAGACAAGATCAGTGGAAGTAGAATAAAATTTATAGCATCACACTTGAGGAATGGTGGGCAGGGATGGATTAGGGCCAGCGGAAGTCATCTATGATCTTCCTCCTTTTTCTTTTTGACGTCAAGTAATAAATTAAACTGCAGAGATCTATCTAGTTATACGTTAATGCTAGATTCTTATTAGAGTTCTCTCTAGTGGTTAGTGGTATCACGGTTTTGTGTCTTGTACAACACGCTGAATGGTGATAACAAGTTGACTGTAGGAAAAGCACTGAACAACTCAGGACCTAACCAACCACAGCAATGCACCCTCTCGGTATCGGTGAAGCCTGCTGTACTTTGCTCCATGATCGATTCTATGCCTCATACCATATTCTGGAGTTTTGATCAGCTTCATTACAGATTATAATATTTTTTTTTTACTTTAACAGGAAAGCAATAACTACTGAATAATAACAATTAAAAAAATACAAACCAGTTCCCGCTTTTGAAATATAAGACAAAAGCTGTTTAGAATCAAGGGTCGATCCTTGTTGCGATATAGATTTCAAAGGTAAAATCAACGAGAAGTAAGATGAATGTTCATTTATGTAAAGTGTCGATAGCATGCTTCGACTCAATAGTTCAGTGAATGTGACTGGATAAATCAGTTTGTTTGTTTTCTGGAATATTATAGTAGAGGCATAATAGGCCTGAGGCAAACTTGCAGTTTCGCCGCAGCTCTAATTAGTGGACCTTGAAGAACCTTGCAAATAGGCGGGGGTGTCAGCGAGACGGCGACATAACAGCTCATTACGTCAGCTCTATAAAGCGGGGGGATTCCCCTTCCGGAAGCAATACCAGTGGGGAAATAATGAAAACTCAAGGCAGCCTGCCCTAAACCATTTATAACAAACAATAACAGCCCTAGATAAAACAAGCTCAAGCATTCCAGTTCAGGTAAGCAAATATAAATAATTAATCTATGCTTATTTAAGATCACGCGTAAGCCTATGCACATTTTGTTCCCTCTTTAGCCGCAAAAGTACAGAAGAAACTAGTGGAAATAATTATAACAGGAAAAACCAGGAGTGGTAAGGGCAAAAGAGGTCTTTCAAACCTGGCTTTAGAAATGTAAAGATTTCGTTCCCACACCCCCCTATTTTTTTCTTTCCTTAGTCCTATTCCTCTCTTTCTTCCTTCTGTACGTCTAAGCTGAAGATTAACATAAATTATAAAAGCATTACAAAAAGGCTTGTTTTTTTTTCTTCTTTTACGTGAACTTGAATATCTCTAATCAGCTTTATCTAGGAATGATGACATCTTGGTATTTCTCGTGACAAGTTACAGCGTACTTGAGTTTTGAGTTTCATTTTTTTAAGGTATTGTAGAAAGGAACGGGGTGTTCAGACGAGGGGGATAGAGTTTTACAGGCGATCATGTGTGAGATAAACTTAGTATAAATATTGCACAGAAATGTTAATAGGATACAACATTGGAGATGTTTGTTATGTACATTTTGTCCTGTAAATTATTATTATTATTATTATTATTATTATTATTATTATTATTATTATTATTATTATTATTATTATTATTATTATTATTATTATCATTACTAATCTTATTATTCGAGGGAACCAAAGGATGAAAGAGAAGAATTTTTTTTTTTTTTTTTTTTTTTTTTGGAGGGGGGGAGAGAGAGAGACAGAGAGAGAGAGAGAGAGAGAGAGAGAGAGAGAGAGAGAGAGAGAGAGAGAGAGAGAGAGAGAGAGAGAGAGAGAGAGAGGAAAGCTTAAAGGGGATCGAGAGAAACGGCAAGCATGAAGCCAGATAGAGAATAGAGAAAATGAGAAGTACACTTACAAATATATAAAGAGTTTATGCATGACATAAGATTTAGATCTAATGTCTCGGTACGTTGATTTCAGACAATTGGGCATTTTTATCAAATTTAAAATTCCTCCTGTCAAGCTTAGTTCTCTAAAGACAGGAACTCTGGGATAATTAAGAAGCCCTTTTCTATTCACCTCTGAAGCCCTTTTCTATTCTCCCCTGAAGCCCTTTTCTATTCTCCCCTGAAGCCCTTTTCTATTCTCCTCTGAAGCTCTTTTCTATTCTCCCCTGAAGCTCTTTTCTATTCTCTCCTGAAGCTCTTTTCTATTCTCCCCTGAAGCCCTTTTCTATTCTCCTCTGAAGCCCTTTTCTATTCTCCTCTGAAGCCCTTTTCTATTCTCCTCTGAAGCCCTTTTCTATTCTCCTCTGAAGCCCTTTTCTATTCTCCTCTGAAGCCCTTTTCTATTCTCCTCTGAAGCCCTTTTCTATTGCTCTCTGTTCGTGACACATTAAGATCATTGTAAGCCTGTTTCACCTTGTCATGCCCCCATTATGTATATGTATATGTTAATACGAACGTATTATAAAATCAACTTTCCATTGGGCGAAAACGTGACGAAAGAAAATCTCTTACAGTAACAAAGATGTGGAGAAAAAAGTTTGAGAAGGATGTAATTTTTGCTTCAGGGTAAGGGAACAGCCTGTGAAGTAAATACAGGTTGGGGCCTACAGGTTTGTTCTATTATTATTTTTCTTATCCCAGAGTCGTCAACAGTAATGCCAAACCCGGATGTTGTTTAGGGTTTGACGTGTTAGAGGTTGAAGCAAGTGAGGAACAGCCCAACTCATTAACGCGGTCATTTTTCTTCAAAGTTTATGCAGACACGATGACCAATGCAGACCAATGAAGTAAAATGATAAATAATAATAATAATAATAATAATAATAATAATAATAATAATAATAATAATAATAATAATAATAATAATAATAATAATAATAATAATCTTATAAATTTAGTTTCAATTTTTTTTCTACTTTCGATTAACAAAAGAAAGTTTTAATTATCAGGGCTAGAACGGGTATGTTTATGACAAAATCTCTCTCTCTCTCTCTCTCTCTCTCTCTCTCTCTCTCTCTCTCTCTCTCTCTCTCTCTCTCTCTCTCTCTCTCTCTCTCTCTCTCTCTCTCTCTCTCTCTCTCTCTCTCTCTCTTTCTCTCTCTCGTCATATACGGGATTTATATATATCTATTCAATTCTTAGTATTTTCTCATTGTTTTCTTTTTTCCTAATACCCTTCCCCTCTTTCTTTCTCTCTTCTTCTTCTTCTTCTTCTTCTTCTTCTTCTTCTTCTTCTTCTTCTTCTTCTTCTTCTTCTTCTTCTTCTTCTTCTTCTTCTTCTTCTTCTTCTTCTTCTTCTTCTTCTTCTTCTTCTTCTTCTTCTTCTTCTTCTTCTTCTTCTTCTTCTTCTTCTTCTTCTTCTTCTTCTTCTTCTTCTTCTTCTTCTTCTTCTTCTTCTTCTTCTTCTTCTTCTTCTTCTTCTTCTTCTTCTTCTTCTTTTTCTTCTTCTTCTTCTTCTTCTTCTTCTTCTTCTTCTTCTTCTTCTTCTTCTTCTTCTTCTTCTTCTTCTTCTTCTTCTTCTTCTTCTTCTTCTTCTTCTTCTTCTTCTTCTTCTTCTTCTTCTTCTTCTTCTTCTAAAACAAATAATTAAAAGATGAAGATAGAAAAAGGAGGAGTGGGATCGGGTTAACCTTTGAAAATCGCTTTGAAACAAATTGCTATCATGTTGCCATTTTAGTCAACAACTCCTAACCTATTCTCTTAAAAAAAAAAGATTCGGGTTTTTTTTTAAACATTACTTCAAAAAACATTGATTTTTATCTCAATTTCAAAATGTTTTCGTCGGTCCTCATGTCCAGGTGAAAATGACAAAAGTGAGGATAATTATCATGACATTATCGAGCTCAAGTCTTTTCAATCAGTGCGTGAAGAAGAGAAGTTTCATGTGTCAAGATTTTATCACTAGTTAAAGCATGTCCTTGACTTTTTACTTTTGACATTAGCATATTGTGCCATCTTAATACGAAGTTAAAGAAAGGGAGAGCGAGATAGAGAAAGAGAGGGAGAGAGAGACTGAGAAAGAAAGAGAGAGAGAAGGGGGGAGCAGAAAGGAGGAAAAGAAGATAAAGAAAAATAAAGAGATAGAGGAAAGAGAACAAGAGAGATATATAATGATTACAGCATTGTAAAGGCACTACTTTCATCTTATATTATATTAAAATCGTCGATCTTACTACTATTAATCATACTTCGTGGGGATTAGCTCTAAATCTCCTTCTAAGGCTAAAAATGCTCTCTTCAAAGGCTGCTAAGCATAAAATTGGTGGATGAGATGCTTTGAGAGAGCAGGGAAGGATACTAGACTAGGTGTATTGGATTATAACCTCCACGTATCATGCAAACATTTGGGATTCATTTGAGTATTGCTACTTTGTATCTTAAAAACAAATCAGGATTTATTGGATTATAGCCTTAATGTATCGTCCAAACAAATCAGGATATGTTGGATTATAGCTTTGATGTATCGTCCAAACAAGTCAGGATTTGTTGGATTTATAGCCTTAATGTATCGTCCAAACAAATCAGGATATGCTGGATTTATAGCCTCAACGTATCGTCCAAACCAAATCAGGGTTTGTTGGATTTATAGCCTCAACGTATTGTCCAAAACAAACAGGGTTTGTTAGATTTATAGCCTCAACGTATCGTTCAAAACAAATCAGGATTTAATGGATTTATAGCCTTACTGTTTCGTCTAAACAAACCAGGATCTATTGAATTATAGCCTGTATATGTCATCCAAACAAATCAGGGGGGTTTTTTGTATTACAACATGTAGGTATCATTCAGACAATTGGCATTTATTGGATTACAACCTCTATGTATCATGCAATCACTTGGGATTCCTTGGATTACACTCTGTGTATATCATTCAAACAATTGAAATTTATTGCATTACAACCTCTATATATCATACAATCACTTAGGATTTATTGGATTATAGCCTCTATGTATCATTCAATCAATCAGGGTTTATTGGGTTATAGTCTCAATGTTTCATCTAAATAAATCAGGATTTATTGGATTATAATCTGCATGTATCATCCAAACATATCAGGATTTATTGGATTATAGAGAGAATGTACTTTGCTAAACATAATGGCAACAAGTGATTGAGGGCTATACTTAACAAGAAGTAGAATGAGGTGATTGTTCTCAAGACCCGCTTAGGCATTACTATTTTGACTTGTGAAAACTTTCTGGTAGCGCAGAGTGAAAAATTCTGAAATATTTATCATTCATACATTGGCATTTTTTTTATCTAATTAGATGATCAAGGCTATTGCGTTGTTTTGCAATGAACCGATATTTCTTGTCCTTACGTTAGGAATGATACGTATTTGTCACTGTATTCATTTTGTGTTTTCGAGTATTGTTTGTTGAAATGTACTTTAGCTTTTTTTAGATTTGCTTGATTACAGTGATTTAGGATGCCTTCTTATTATGTGTCGAACTCTTATATAAAAAAAGGATTTTAATCTTATGGGACTACACACGCACTAATAACTACCACTGGGGATAAAATCTGTCAGCCATAAGGTGCTGGAGGGTTACTGCCTGTTAATTTCATACCAAGTCCAGATCGCTGACTGATGGCAATAGTTTAATATTGAAATAACTGTAGATACCGGTACATGATCTCTAATAGCCTGAGGTGAACAACCAAGTAAGGCCAGCTGTAGCTGAGATTTGTACCCCTCAAAAAGAGAGAGTTAGTGAGAGAGAGAGAGAGAGAGAGAGAGAGAGAGAGAGAGGGGGGGGGGAGGGAGGGTGTTAGAGAAAGAGAGAGAGAGAGAGGGAGAGAGACCTAAGTATTAAATGGCGCTAAAAATTAAGTACTTAATGAACTACCGCATTGAGATAGGCCAAACAGGTGGTGAAAGTTTGTATGTTGATACGAAAATTCATCCATAGACTTATTTCTACTCTGGTAAGGTTTATTAGATTCATCTATCGACCAGCCAGAGATTCGTTTCTATGGAATTCCTTATCAGCAAGTTACAATTAATAAAATGATTTTTCTTGTTACAATAACTTATAGAAAAGTAACGATAGCATGTAATAATATTATGCCAACTAAAGATACTGGGCATCACATACCATGGTTGTAAGTATTTTAGGCGCAAACCATTTGTCAATGTGAGACACAACCTTCACCAATAGATTCATATCGAACTGAAGAGGAGAAGAAGAAGAAGATAAAGAGAAGGAAAAAATAGAGAAAGATATGAAAAAGAAGGAATAAGGAGAGGCAGCAGCAGGAAGAGGGAAAGAAGAAGAAATAGAACGGGAAGGACAAGAATAAGAAAAGCAGCGTGGTGAGGATGAGAATCATGAGGAGAATTATGGATGCTGCTACAAAAAATAATCTTTCAGAAAAAGTCCGTTCGTAAAAAAAAAAAAAGAAATGGGTACTCAAAGATTAGTAATCCGCAGTAATGCTCACAAGCAAAAAAAACGACGCAAAACCTTGAACTCACAGAAACCTTAACATCTTGTCTGCGGCTCTAGGTAAAAAATACAAAAAAAAAAAAAATATATATATATATATATATATATATATACAGGCGGCCTAGGCAACGATTTTGTTGTTTCCAATATAAGTTTATTTTATGTATTTCGAGAAAAAAAATATGAAAATTTGCAATGATTTTGTTTGATTATAAATCATAATAAAGAAAATTCTAAAGTTTACTTACCGGAATTTGTGGAGGAGTCTGATGAAGGACGCATTTTTAACACAATGTTGTCGCTTTTTTCTCTTGAAGTAACAAATGGATGTTTGCGACTTTTTTTGCCCAAACTGGCAAGTATTTTTAGGCTGGGATTTTAAAAAGATCTTGAGGTAAGAAACAATATTGAGGCTATGCCTTGCCTAAAGAGACATTAGACTGTTTGAATGTAAAAACTTTTTGTCGAAATCACTTTCAGTGTTTGTTCTCTATGTGCTTCTGTCTTCCTGCCACTTCACAAGTCCAGAGCGTGTGGTAATGCCACATACAATAACAGGCGGAACTAATATACCTCACTCCACACAGCGCTATAAGTTATACACGGTGAATGACAACACGGTCATTATTTGCCGCTTTGCGTAATGCTAAAAAAAATATTTTTCAGTTGGAAATTTCCTGCATTTATTTCTGGAATACAGCTTTATGTGTCAGTAGGTAAAGAGGCATGCTGATTTTCTTTCTTATTGTTTGAAAGTTTTATTGCCTTTAGCGCAAAACTCTCGTTGCGTAACGAATAGCTCTTGGGGCGCAAGCGTCACAGCGAATCTGTTATAGTTTACAAGCGAGAATAAACCTGTCTGCAGAAGTTGGTCTTGCTATGTATAATAAACTTTCCGTGATTAAAGCACAGAAACAGAGTAAATTATCAAGTTGGTGATATCGCCAGTTATCTAGAATCACTTTGCGGTATCGATAAATCCAGAATAATTGAGGTAACAACAAAGTTTTCAAGCATGTTACCCACGAGCGCAGCAGAGATAGAAAAAAACAAACAAATCAAGTCCTTCTACTGTGCTTAAAACTGAAGTTGGTAGCACGCACTTTGTAAAAGCATAGGTTCTATCTGTAATCAGAGGTGGTGGCTACTCTAATCAACCTTCAACGAACAGAAGGAAAAACAACAGGCAGGTATGTGTGGGCTGAAATTTTTTGACCCACACACGTCATCCGGTGGGTGACAGGACTGCCTCTGGTGGACCAGGTCTGCTGATGGGGAAGAGGGGAGGGGATGGGGACCGGCAAGGGAGAGGAGTTGCACTCTAGAGCCAGGAGGATACAGCGACAACGAGAGGAGGGGCGGTCACGTGGAAGGGGGGAGGTGATAGTCCTGGTTAATAATCTCCAATATTAATTGCGCTGAAACAGAAGACGAGCGAGGAAGACTAGTGTAGCCGCTGGTCAGGGTAAAGATGTGTGGCGCCCTGCTTGCTTTCCCTAGTTTAAGTGAGACAAGCCTGAAGAAATGACAAAACAGATTTGTTGTAGTGCTGTTTCTTTAGTTGTTCCAATATTTCAAGCTCAACCAGCGAGATTAATTCATTTTTTTAAATGTTGTTGTTCTTGTTGTTGTTATTATTATTATTATTATTATTATTATTATTATTATTATTATTATTATTATTATTATTATTATTATTATTTTTATTATTATTATTATTGTTATTATTATTATTATCATTATTATTATTATTATTCCACCCCTCCCATTTCCTTTTTTTTTTTTTTTCAATTTAAATTAAGTCTTTCTATCACCAGACAAACATACAAGTCGAGTCATGTAGAGGCTAATTGCGTGGTTTTTTAATATAAAATATTTATATAAATATTATAATAATTTTTACTGCAGCTGTCATTATAACGTTGAGTAAATCATTTGTTTTTATCTCTTATCTTTGTCAATGTTATTGTCTATCTAGAGTGGAAATCATGACCTCAGTGTCCTCAATTGATTCCTCAACTGAGAACTGCAGTGGAGCATGCCTTTATCACTCGTTGACCTCTCTCTCTCTCTCTCTCTCTCTCTCTCTCTCTCTCTCTCTCTCTCTCTCTCTCTCTCTCTCTCTCTCTCTCTCTCTCTCTCTCTCTCTCTCTCTCTCTCTCTCTCTCTCTCTCTCTCTCTCTCTCTCAAACAAGGAACTGCATTCTTTCTCTGTCTCATTTTTTTCCCTTTTTTTGTCGATTTTTTTCTTCCACCTTTGTTTAACTCTTCAGCTCTCTCTCTCTCTCTTTCTCTCTCTCTCTCTCTCTCTCTCTCTCTCTCTCTCTCTCTCTCTCTCTCTCTCTCTCTCTCTCTCTCTCTCTCTCTCTCTCTCTGTCTTTTTTTTTTCCTCTCAAGGTCAATTTCTCTTTTTCACTCTTTGAGACACCAATTTCAACTCTCCTTCTCTGCATACTTCTCTCTTTCTCTCCATAACTCCAACCTCACTTATTGTTTCTATTACACTTTTTCTCTATATTTACATAGAAAAAAACAAAACTTGCCAACAAAAATGCCTATTCGTCGTTTATTTAGCCCGCTAGTCTTAACTGCTTGTTTATTGTGTAATAGCAAGGAACAGTACTCTTTTTCTCTTCCTAACTTTCACAGCACAGGGCCTTTATTCTTCTTTTTTTTATGTCTCGTCGTTTTCTGACTCTACATTATGACTCAAGTCCACAGACCAAGAACTCTCTTGAAAACGCTGACAAAGTTGAGCTTTAGTCTCAAGTAAACTATACCAGGATTTTTTTTCCCCATCGGCTAGCAGCTCCAAATCTCAAGACTTAGTTTTCACAGCTGGGTTATGAAATAACTGATTTTCTGCTAGATTGAGTGAGTGAGTGTGTGTGTGTGTGTGTTTGTGCTGACCCATCCATCTTTGTAAACTATGCGACCTTTCAAGCTCGTCAAAATTGTTGTAAAGAAAAAAGAAAGAAAAAAGAACAAAAATATCTCTTGACAAACTTTTATACTACACGTCTATTTTTATATTCAACTGCTCCGAGGCCAGTAGCACGTTTTGTAGGAAAAGAACGATACATATACAATAGCTTACATGAGAAAAGACCCGGAAGGATAAAAGTACGAATTATATAGCCACTATAAATTTGAATGAATTCTTCTTCCTTGTGGTGGAATCGGTCAGATTAAAAGTTGGCTCTCCCGACCTTAGAACTTGAGGCGTAGTGCAGGGGGGTTGGGGGGAGGGGAGGGGGGGCGAGGGGGAGGCAATTCAGTACTAGGATTTTTGCTGTTTGTTCTTTTTGCCAGTTTCCAGAAAGTAGAGTCACGACATAATGATGAGAAGTGGATATAGAGGACTGACATTTGCGCAGGCTACATTTTTACGCAAGACTCTACGAGGTTGAGTCAATAGGTAAAATCATGTCCTTCATGACCAAGACACTTTGATAAACAAGTGGATTCAAGGCATTTAGAACGTTTGATGTTGATTTCAATCGTTAAATTAATTATTTTACTAACGTTGAAGGAAGTGAATCACCGAATTAAAACCACATCCAACATGCTGTTGGTGAGTTTTTAGGACAAACTCGTACGGACATTCACAAAAATTTTAATACATCTTACAAAGATCGAGCATCAAGCTCTAGATTACTGGAGATGAGATAAGAGTTCATTAATATGAAACTGAGTCAAAGCGACAATTCTTGGAATGACATCACCCAGCAGCACTCGCACAAAAATAATTCAAAACAAAAAAGGCAGTCCACGGACTCGTAGCTACATCAGTGAGGCGCTTGATGTGTTTGGCAAAGAACAGTTAGCCCTAGAGCGTATGTGAAATAATAATATAGGCGATGTTAGCAAGGTAAAAGAGACATTCCACAGGCTCATAGCTACTCTATCAAGAGAAACTCACGGTGGGTTTGACAAAGAATTGTTAGCCTTAAAGAGTAAGTGAAGTAATATTGTAAGCGGTTTTAGCAAATAATTCAAAGCAAAAAAGGCAGTCCGCAGGCTCATAGAGACTCTACCAAGGGAGGCCCACGGTGTGTTTGACAAAGAAATCTAAAGCATTCTGTGAAATAATGCTATAAGGGATTTTAGGGCTGTTCGTCATCAACAGGATAATGAACGCTTTTATACAAGTTTAGTACAAGGAGTTACTTTTTCCTCTTCTGGGTGGGGAACAAAATTATTGTGATACCCATATTTTCTACTCCTACTCTAGCTCCCTCAGGTTCTTATCTAACGTTATATGATCCACGAATGAGGCGCTAGGTAAAACCGAAACTAATGAAATCAACTCCTCGGTTTGTATATAAAAAAAAAAAAAAAAACAGCATATGGTCGAAAGAAATCTCCAACAGGCGATAAATACCAATAATTGTTGGTGTGTACAAAGTTCAACTTATGAGTGCCAAAAGTTTCCTAAATTTTTTTTTTTTTGAAAGGGGTCATTGTAATTCCTTTCAATTCGCAAGCGATGGTTGCTTGAAATAATTAGATTAATTGGGTCAGAATAACCTTTGCTTGCCCTTTTGTAACATTCTTTGCTCAAAATGAAGGGTTCTGATAAAGGATTCTATTATCGTTGTTTTGTTTTGTTTTGATTTGAAAAGTTTGGTTCAAGCTTCCTGGTCCATCTATACTTGTTTTATTTTTATCGTTACCGGTTTTTCACTTTGTTGATTTTTGTAATGGTGCATTTTATTATTTCCACTTCAACATCATCATTATCATTACCGTTGGTATAAGCTATGTTCTCTTTTGAGTGGCAAGGCGATAGGTGCCGAAGCATCTATAAATCGATGGTTCTAATCCCACAAATTCAAGCATTTTTCGGTCATTTTCACTTAAAGCCTTACCCTAACCACTGCGGAGCACTACCTAATACTCTAGCTCTTATAACTCTTCTACATATAATGGAGCTAGGCGAAAAATGAGGATCCTTTAACCGAGCATTACTAGACCATCTAGGGACGTCAAATTTGGCATAAAGTTATAAATTGTCCTAAAGACTGGAGTGGTAATATCGTTTTCCATCAGAATAATATTTGTCGAAAATGAAAGGCAAAAATGTGATTATTCTTTTCTTAAAAGAAAAAGACTAATGTGCGAACTATTTTCTGTAAGGACAGCTGGGCAGAAATGGCAGGAATGAAACTGAAAGTACGCATACAATGTGGGCGGCGGCAGATCTAAAACCGTCTGGAATAGATATAGATCTAAAACTACATGATATATTGTAAGATCTAAGTAAAGAATCTAAAAAGATTGTTTCAACATAGATTCTAGATCCAGAGCCTAAATATTTACAGCAACTAGACTCAAATCAAAATGTTAAGATCTACATCTAAAAAAATCTAGATTTTACTTTTAGGCTTACAGATTTTTTACAACTTTTATGTAGATTTAAGTAACTGTGTGGCTAAGAATTCCCGCAAGGCTGTGCACTTTTATGCACTTAATGGGAAAATTCAAAGCTGTGTATTAATCATATCGTGAAATTATAGAATTAGTTGATTTCCTTTATTCCAAAAGAATTTAAGTCCTTTATCTAAATTTTTGTGTTCAGAATAATAATCATCGAATTATTCTAGATTCTAGGTAAAGATAAGAAGGTGGAGGCATATATCTGGATCATTTAAGTAAAAGGATGTATATCAAAACCATTAATTTTTATAAGTCTCTTAAAACACACACGCATCCCAGCCCCGACAAATTGATACCATAGTCCCCTTCGTAGAACGAGGTTTACAGCTTGAAATTTCAATTAACCCTATGTTTTGCCTCCTCTAGATCTAAAATTGAAACTACTATATATTTGAGGCATACATATTGTTATCGTTCGTCCTAGATTTTTGTGCATCCCATGGCAAGTGTTGATGCTTCCGGGTTCAACGGTTGCATTTGGTACGATTTGTATCTTCCCAATCAAGATTGCAAGTCATTCAGGAAGGCTTAGTAAATACTTTTGCTATGAACCTCTCTATTTAGGTAGCGAAGTGGCGTATTGGTATAAGCTATGTTCTCTTTGAGTGGCAAGACGATGGGTGCCGAGGCATCTATAAATTGATGGTTCTAACCCCACAAAATCAAGCATTTTTCGGTCAATTTCACTTACAGCCTTATCCTAATCAGTGCTAAGCATTACTTAGTACTCTAGCTCTTATAATTCTTACTTAGTAGTAGTGGTAGTAGTAATAGCGGTGGTGGTGGTGGTGATGGTAGTGGGAGCAGAAGCAGCAACAGTAACAGTAGTAGTTCTGTCTTTTTAGATGACGATTGTGATGGTCTTTGTTTCCAGGCAGGACGTAAGATGAAATAAATTTTTGTCTCGCAGAAGTCGCCGAGCCTTAGCGGTTTTTCCCATAACTGTCTTTTTCTATGAGGAGCAAGGTATACACCGAAGACATAAATGGATCTTGAAGATCTTAAAAGACCCAATGAACAAAAACTTCATTCTGATCATTATAAATATCTGCTGAAATGAATCTTGTTTGGTCTTTGGCAGCATTGACAGAGGAAATGTCAGCACTCCCTTAAGGCTTTCACGAGGTTTTGAAGTCGCTAGCCTATTAAATGAAGACAAATCAAATGTCACCAAGTTATAGAAACATTTTGTATTGCCCTTTAATCTATTTCCCTGTTCTTTCATTCGTATTTGTAAAGAAGAAGTAAATTCCGATCAACAACGCAAAATTAAATTCCTGAGAAGTGTTTATAACCACGGAATATAATAATGATATCAATAGTTATTTTGAAATCCTCACCCTACTCCTACTCCCCCCGTCTTACTCCTGCTCCTGCGCAAATCTCTTCTTGTCCTTCTTCTCCTTCTCCTTCTCCATCTCCATCTCCATCTCCATCTCCATCTCCATCTCCATCTCCATCTCCATCTCCATCTCCATCTCCATCTCCATCTCCATCTCCATCTCCATCTCCATCTCCATCTCCATCTCCATCTCCATCTCCATCTCCATCTCCATCTCCATCTCCATCTCCATCTCCATCTCCATCTCCATCTCCATCTCCATCTCCATCTCCATCTCCATCTCCATCTCCATCTCCATCTCCATCTCCATCTCCATCTCCATCTCCTCCTCCTCCTCCTCCTCCTCCTCCTCCTCCTCCTCCTCCTCCTCCTCCTCCTCCTCCTCCTCCTCCTCCTCCTCCTCCTCCTCCTCCTCCTTCTTCTTCTTCTTCTTCTTCTTCTTCTTCTTCTTCTTCTTCTTCTTCTTCTTCTTCTTCTTCTTCTTCTTCTTCTTCTTCTTCTTCTTCTTCTTCTTTTTTTTTTTTTTTTTTACTTTCCTCTTTTCATCCTTTTCTTCTTTTCTTCTTTTCTTACCATTCTCCTACTCAAACCTGTCCTTTTCTCCGTTATTTTCTCCTCGTCCTCCCTCTTCTCGTCCTCCTCCTCCTCCTTCTTCTTCCTCTCCTTCTAAAAAGTTCAAGAAATTATGAGTTATTAATGCAAAATTTTTTTTTCTGTATGTAATTGCTGAATCGAGGCGCAGGCTTTGAATGGGTGCAGGTTTCTGAATTTTTTATCATTTTGAAATATTTCTATGCATTTTTTGTTAAAGATTATCTAATTCCATTTTGTAATAAAGTTTCATTCTTTATGTTTAGGGACATTAAAACTTTTTTTTGCATAGACGAAACGACAATTTTGATACGAATTTTTGATAGGCCTACATAAACAAAATAAAATCATCATCATAGACATGAATGGAAACTGGAGCGTGCACAAAGAAAAGGGCCATTTGAGGTAGACGATTTTTAAAAAAGAGGAGGTAATTCGTACAAAATGTGCTCTGCATGAGTTAATGTATGGGGATAATATGATGAAATATTTTTGGTAACATTGCATTTAAAAAGAAAACATATTTGCTTTATAATATTTCCTAATTGTGCATTTCAATTTTTATTTTAGTTTTTTATGTTTAATTCCACTTATAAAACAAAAAAATATTTACTGTTTCCATAATTTAAACCAAAAACATATACTTAACAAAATAAAAATATACATATACATTGTATGTAATAAACTGATGACATAGCACACATAACACATATCCTGTTTTCTTCCTTCCTTACATCTTGATAATACGGAATCCGGAGACACTCTCGCAGCCTACCCGTGACCAGCTGTTCGGTATAAATTTCCTCTGCCTCTTCTACAGCTGCAACATGTGCGCCTTTTGAACTAAAGCTCTGCAGAGAAGCCCCAATAAGTTTTTTTTTTCTATTCCTAGGGCTCTTCGGTGCTTTTACCTTCGAATTTTGATGAGAAGTATGTGGGCTTGCACAATGCACAAAGATGGAATGCCAACTTTTTTCATCATTTTTACAAAAAAAATATTTACGATGGAACAGGTTTCAGCAAGCAATCTGATAAAACAGATCATCTCCAGATATGCTCACTCCTTGTCGGAAAGAGTTTTGTTGTGAGTAGGTTGACCTCACGTTTGCCTTCCCATCTCAAGTCGAGGATTTCATACAAGCCTTGTGCAAAATGGTTAATATTTACAAATTAAAACTACCTTAGCCCAATGTAGGGGTTGAGGAGACGCTGGCAGTGAGCAAAAGGGGTGTTGCAGACAATATAAACTTAATCTATGTAACATAGCCAGTCTGATCGACTTTGATCCCCAGCTTCACCAGCTTGTTACACGTGTCCCTGTATTATACACTCTCTGGTATGTCTACTCTCATGAGGAACCGTCCTCTTCAGGGGCAGAGAGCTCCATCAATGCAGATTGTTAGCTGCGGTTTGTAGGCTTTTTCAAAGGTCTATGTCGGATGTGGTGTGGGGGCCAGAATAATGGAAGAAGAAAACAGACAATTTTTACAGCAGCAGAATATCATAACATATATTTTGTATGTCTGTTTTCAAAAAAAGAAAAAAGTGCCTAGGCATTCACCTTTTCTGTGTTAATTAAAGGAGCGCCTACGGATTAAAACTAAGAAAAATTCATTCCTGGAAAAAAATATTGGAGACAAACAAGTTTTGAAAAGAAGAGATCATCTCATCCGGCTTTGTCTTTCGGGTCCCAATCCGCCTGGGGGCTGACTCTGGCGGCTGATCGTTGAGGCGTTTGCTGTTTGCACTGCTTGTCAGGTTTTTTCTCTCCAACTGTCTCTGTTTAGAGCCATGTGGAAAGACTCAGCTGTTAAGCCTCCTGCCCAGTCATTGATGTTGTCCATGTATGCTGTTTTTGGTCTGCCACGTTTCTTCCTGTGTTCCATTTCACCCTGGATTATGTCTCTGGTCAGAGGACATCTACTTCTTGTTACGGGTTTCTTTGGACACACAACAAGAATAGAAGATATTTTTTTTTAATTTATGAAGACATTGGGATGATGAAAATGTTTGGGATTTTTTTATGATGATTATAATGATAACGATTGTGGCGATAATAGCGATGATGGTTAAGACATTGACCTCAATATAGTTCAGAAATTGTGTTTACAGAAGCGTTTAAATAATATTTCTTTTCTTTTTTTAGAAAGCAACAAATTCTTACCTGTCTCAGGTTATCAAAAAAGGACAAAGTTTATACAGAAAGCCATGGTTTTGTTCTCGCCGTCTCACCAAGGTCTAGTTGTCAGTGAGTTTAAAAAAAGCTTATAATATTTAGGAAACGCGTTCTTTCCATTATTTATTCCAACAGTCTTTAATTTATTATTTGCGAAGGAACATGTGGATAAGGATAGCCAAAAACTTCTATATTTCAGCCATGGCTACTGTTGTCCACTTTTTGAAAAATTGACTTTGAGTCAGTCATACCCACGGTTGCCTTAATAAACTTCCATTATTGACAAACGCATTAATTTTTATCTAAATCTATATCGAGATCAAAACTTTTGTCAGTCTCATTTGGTGATAAGTTGTTTGAATTAAATCTTGATATAGATCTATATCGAATAGTTGTTTGATAAGGACACAATCTGGTCATCGCCGTCACCCACTTCAACATCAACCAGAAACCAATCCTGATTACACACCCTTCTTTACTTATCGAATTGTCTTCTTCGACCTCACTTCTAACTTAAAATATATCTCTAACTTCATTTTCATCGCCTGAATACTCATGCATAAAAAAAACTAACACCTCTCTTTGCATCATTAATCACGGGTCGACCAAGTAAGGTTGCAAAGCCCGGATACTTTTGTGTTAACGCACACGTAAAATTTGTCATTTGGCTTTATAACGATATCGTTTATAACTAGCAATATATAAAATTGTCTGTTTCTCAATAAACATGTCCGAGATCAGTAATTAATCGCTTACTTTTGCCAGAACTTTCCGGTTTGTTTGTTTTTTTTTTTGTTTTTTTTTTGGCAAATATTAATACAGAGATCAGAAACACTATTTATATAGGAAAGGTTATTTTCGACGAAACATGCAATCTTCGCATTTTTTAGCTTTTAATAAAACCATCAGATTTGAAATTCGAATGTAACCATGATATAACTTCCGGTTCCGTCATGGCAGTAAATTTTTATTTCCGACATTTTATAGAACAGAACATGTAGGGTGGGTGATCAGCTGCTATGGTCCAAACTTGACGCAATGGTCTTTAGTTAAAATTTTTTTCAATTAAACAGTGTGAGGTAAGCGCTTGCTGTTACAGCTTATTGCACAGCTAGTTTATATCTATTGATCTAGATGGAAACAATATCCATTCGGCATGATTGCTCAATCCGGTGTATTTATCGATCCACTAAAATTTAGTAGCATTTTTAATAAAATTAAGTAAAAGAAGTTATAACCTCGATTTTTTTTTGTCCAAGGGAGGCTAGAATTGTAAAAAAAAAGTGGTCGAAACATGTTTTGTAAGTTTTTGCCTTTTCTCCCTTACACCATGTACAAGGCCTAAGACTCCTTTAACATTATATTTACGATAAGTTTTATAATTTGTCATTTCTAGACTGTGACGTCATCGGACACCCCGTTCTCATTAAATAAAGTGGGATTTTTTACACTGAAGACAGTTCGCAATTGGTGTAATTTGCTCATGTAAAACAGGAAAGGATATAGACTCCTAATCTAAGCGCTGTGTCCACTTTTTCATCCAATTTTTCATCAGTACTTCTGCAGATTTTCAAAAAAATTAGATGCTGTTAAAAAGTTTTCCAACAGAATACCAGTTTTTGTTTTAATGTTATGCATGCGCCTCAATTTCTAATGTTTTTATGCATTACAAAATTACAACCGCAAAAACACTTATAAGTAGAATTCATGTAAGATAAACTCTGGGGATGCCTATATGTTTCATATTAATAAATAGTATTAGATTAGCTCAAGGAAAAAAAGGAGCATGGATACTTGTAATTTTTTTTCCTCGGCTTTATTTTAATTCATGTCTGAGAAACTTGAACGTGAAAAGTACGGGGGTGTTTATATGTCATGCATTAAGTTTGTTTGTCGTTGTTGCCGCTGTTGTGGTTTGTTAGATTTTTTGACTTTTCTATCTCATTGATTGAATGAATAGTATGTACTATATCCATCACCATCACCCCCCATCGTTTTGAACTTTGATGGATGATAAAAATAAAACATTTAAATGGAATATTTAGAAGTTGCTACTGTGAGAGCGGAAATTTCTTAGTACAGAGGTATATAGAGAAGATATGTTTTCTTATGTTCAAAGCTGGTGCCCTTATTAGTCCCTACGTATGGAAATTGTACTGATGATCTCTTACAGTTTTTCTAATGCCACCAAGACCTCAACAATACAATTTTTGTCATTTTTGTTGTTACCATGGGATCAAACTAAGATTATTTAGCAATGCATTTACCTCAGTTAAAGACTTCCACATATGTATGAAAGAATTCCACTTTGAAAGCAGGCCAAATCAAGGATTAAATCCCTTGTACTATCTCCATTATCTCTCTCATACGCAATGGGTAAAGTTTGTTTTGTTTTATTTCTATCAGTACTTTTCGTTCTTTTAAAGAAAAATGTAATCTGTCATACATCACAGAATGTCATTTTTATGCTGTCTGTATGTAAACAGCTATGCATTCATAGCCATCAGATCATTATGAGAGGTTAATTCTGTGACTGATCTTTGAGATTCGTGTGAGTGAAAAATATAGTTTGTCAGATCCGCTGGTAACTGTAAAGCATGTACAATTAAAACCACAAGAATAAAAAGAGCATGGATACATTTAATTTTTTTTTTTTAATTCATATCTGAGAAATTTTTACGTGAAAAGTATCTGGGTGCTTCACATTATACATACAATAATCATTGCCTCCTTTCTTTTGTTTATTTTTTCCTGATTACAATTTTTTTGTATCGCCGAAGGCAGTGGTTTGTTTTTTTGTTGTTTCTGACGCAGCACCCAATATGTTTGGGCAGTGGCATGATGTGTGCTGCCGTCTTCCTGATTCTGTTAGTGTAATTCTAAACTGTGACTTGAAAACTATTAGAACTAAGAATACAAACTATTTAATTATGTAAACCTTATTTTTTTTAACCAGTGGTTTTCAGGAGATTATATTATAAGTCGCTGATACCAAGAGAAAAAGATATTTTACTATTGTCCGTTAGTATTACCGAGAAATAAGGTGCGCCACTGTAATGATGTGAACCAGCTTGCATGTGAGAGATTTTTTCCCATTTTTTTAACATTTGAGACTCGTGTGAACACTAAGAAATAATACTCTTGTATGATACTTTGTGAAAGTTCTGATTAACATTATTCATGGGTCTGTATTTGTTTTATTTACTATTCTAATTTCTTTCTTTTAAATAATTATTGTTTCATTTATTACATTCTGTTGGTTTTTTTTTAATCCTAATTTACTTTTATTTAGCAGAAACATGAATTTCCTTAAGATCTAAAAATAAAACGAGAAATGTCCATAAGAATTTAGAAAAGATTTTTAATGCTCTATCAAGGGAATGAAATGTTAAATATCCAGTCACTGCCAAATAAGTCCCATTTGCCTCATCTGGTTTGTATTCTTCCCTCAATCATATGTGAGAGATAATTACAGAGTGCAGCCCTCCTAGATTAATGTGACAGCCTCAGACCTTTTGTATAGGTTTTTTCAAGAAATGCTACGAGTTATAACTATTTTTTTATACCTTCAATTCAAACTAATTATTTATTTAAGATGAAATTCTGTATACCAGCTGGAAGACTTGAAGTCCAAGTTGTTTTGAATTCTTCTGGAAATTTTATTCGTGTATAACATTTGAATATAATCGTTACAACTCTTTAAAGGTTTGTATTTTCAATCAAATTGTCATATGATATGATTCCACATAACTTGGTGAAAAACTTGTATACATTATACACGTAGAAAGGAAAACAGAATTAGTTTTAATTTGGCCTTTTAATTTTGTAATATTGTTTTTATGTTATCTTTTCTTTAACCTTTCATTGACTGAAAAATAGCAAAAATACGGACAGATGCCTTAATATTTATTAGAATGCAAGTGACATATCCCAATTTGTGTTCAATCCATTATCATCTTCGTCCAGTCCCGCTTTGGTATGAAGCTCCTTAATTTGAGCTGCTATTAGAGCATTTTAAATTCGCTTTGTGTGCAACGTATATTGATCTTTCGCAGAGCTTTAATTTTTGCTGTGAAGCACAAGTACACACACATACTGCAAACTGTCAGCCAGCTGGGATTGACGTTTTAGAAAAAAACATCTCAAAAAAATTACTTCCTTTATTCTTTTCAGATGGCCAACTAAACTAACCAGTTGAAATCTGCTCTTAATGGAGCTCAGTGAAATGTTCTTGCATGAAATTTAGGCTCATAATAGCTATAATTATAGTGTAATGAGATTGTAGAAAACGCTGGATCTGATGTTTTATTGGAATTTTTTATCTTTTTTGTTTTGTGTTTTGTTTTTGTTTTTTTTTTTTGTTTCTTTTTCTTTTTTCTTTTTCTTTTTTTTTTTTAAGGAATACAACATTTGAAGATATTCAACAATTTGACGCTAGATTGCGCTTGCAGCTTTCACATTAATAGGTGAAGATGGAAGTTAATTGCGGATCAAAATTGGTCTAAGTAATCAATTATGTAGTTTAAAGCTGCATTAGTATGAAGGAAAAATTTGGGTATGTGACGTGAAATACTACCAAACACAGTTCTCTTAACATGAACGAAATAATGTGTGCAAGTTATGCATATTACTGTGTAAGGTAAGCCTGTGTGGCACATACGTTTATAAGTTCAGCTATCTTACAAAGTGTGCAGATTAAAACTATTCCAAAATTATTTAAGATTGTCATCTTTGACACAATTTGTTTAGCCATTTTCATTTTATACAATAAGGTTAATTTCTCTTTATATTCATAACATATATATCAAGTGCTTTCAAACTAATTTTCCTTTAAATTTAGTTAAACCTTACACCTGCATAAGACTCATCGTGAACAAAACCACCAAATAAAACCAAGACAAGTGCAGATGCATACTTTATTAGTAGGTCTCAGTATTACAAAAATTCCTTTAAGGCGCGTCGGTAAAAGACTAACAAATTTTTTTTTTGCATTGCCAGATATAGTCTAAAGACATTGTCAAAATGCTTTCACATCATTAAAGAATTAATAAAAAAAATTCAACTGGTCAAAACGCTTAGAAATTCACAGAAAGCATTAAAAAGCGTGAATACAAAAGCTTTTTAATTTATTCATTAATTTTTAATCATTCCATACAATTTTACTTCACTCCTAACCATAATAATAGTGCAAGACTAAGATTATGAAGAATATAATGTAAACAAATACGTGCTCACTAAAAATAATTTCTGAACCATAATCTGACAAAAACAGCAATTCCTAACCATATAAACTACTGATACGAACGTGAATGTTTATATCTAAATAGTGATAAGAACCACATTCCATTAAACTATACAGCAGTTTTGCTTTCTTCTTTAGTTTTAAATGGCGCAAAGAAGATAAATGTTGTAGACAGTATAATCATGCATAATTATTCTGACGTGTACTTAAAATTGACCTGAACACAATGAAAAACTGCTCTATTATTTGTGATGATCATTGACAAGGGAACTTTTTTTAACAATATTTCACACCAACATGAGCTCCACGCAAATACAAAGGTATAATAGATAATGCAAAAACTTGAAAATTACTTGAAATAAAACAAGTGTGAACAGTAAGTAATTTTGACACATAAATATTCACATATAAAACTAATAATATTTAAATCCGTCAAGTACATCCGCAAAATAGAAGCAAACCACAATGAAGGCAAAAAGGTTTTTACATAGCCTTTCATTTGATGCATACATGAAAATATTTTCTAAATCAAAGTTTTTGGTAAATTTGGTAGGTCCCAACCAATATGTTGTAAAGAAATTTTTTGGTATATTCGGTTTCTTGAATTTTATATTCCCCATGAACTATTACATTTTAAAGACACGAATGTAACAGGAAAAAAAGTTAACTGATCACAGTGCACAGAAAAGAACGGAAACAACGAAAACGAACAAGGGACACCGCTGCAGATCGACTTTGCCAGAAAGAGGCTGAAAGACGGGTGGATTATACTTAAAGATGTAGTTTACATACTACCATGAGGGACAAAAGGGTGAGGGGTGAGGGGGGAGGGGGTCGCTTTCAGCGTCTTTTTCGAGTTTGCGGGATTTCACCCCACGCGCCAGGGACTCGATTGCCAGCAGGAAGGCTTGTCTGCAGTGGCCTGGCCCCTTCAACCCACAAATACAGCAAACACAAACATAAAAAATTACATAAACAAAATGCAGAAAAAATAAAGAGCTTGTCAGAGACAGCCATATTTTCCACACTTTTTTTCCCCACATGCACATGATACAAATTAGTTTATAAGATCATTCTTTCAAAATATCGTAATTGTATTCAAAACGTATCTTTCTCAAATTAAAGGTCATAAATAAGCTAGCATGAAAAAAAAACTGTAGACATGCGACTAATCCAAGTTTTTAGTAAAGAGATGAACCATTATCAGGCATTAAAGTGACATCACATTCCAAATATTTGAATTACCTAAGTAGAATGGAATCTCAAAATGCTATGCACATTTCAGGAAATATTCAAAACTCAAAATTCTTATACTAGTGCATCATATATAAATTAAAAAAACATTTACAAATTATTTCAAACTCAGTTTCAATTTACACTTGAAACATTGAAAACAAGAGACATTTTCAGTGACAAGAAATGTCTTATAAAGCAGGAATTACCAAGTCTATAAAACTAATGATTTCAAATGGCATCCAATAGATCTGTATTTACGAAAAATAAATACTGCAAGGAAGATTGTGAGCAGTAAAATACATGTGAAAATCATATTCAAATTAAATTGCCTAGCATGGTTTTTACATTGGGAAGTTACTTGGATATGCATGCAGTAGTCAAAAGATTATATGGTCTTTACTTTTTTCTTTAGACTAAAACATCGTACTTAACGCAACAAAGTTTAATGATATTGCGGATTTGTTATCAAATTTTGATACAATTTTCCAAGACAAGACCATAGCAGTTTATTTAAAATCCATAGTTCGAAACAAAATGAGTTTTTAAGACACATATATTTCCGAATAATTGTTAAAAGATCAAATTAAGTAGTTTTGTCCAGGAAAACAGCATGACAAGAATTCGAAAATTAAGTGCTTAGGTTTAGAACATAGTCAAGTCTAAAAACCACCTATTAGAAATAGCGCATCACTTTTGGCGCCCCGACACAAAAAATAGTGAAATTTTCAAAACCTTTTAAATCCACTGCAAAAATAAGTTTTAAAATCAATTATATAAACTCTACAATTAAGTATGCTTCTTTTTCAAACAACAATATGTAGCTAAAAGAACTTGGAGAATTTGTCCGGTTGTTCAAATAATTTTTACCGTCAGTAAAGTATAAAAAATAATTCCAAACAAATTTCAAACTTAAAAAAAAAAAAAGAAAATCATAATGAGTAGCATAAGAGGATTAATGAGAATAAATTTACAAGAATAAGCTGATATTCACTTAACACTAACATTTCTATAAATATCCAAATAACATTTCAAAGTTACAAAAATATACATTTTAAACTCAAATGTTAAATTTTCTATGAAAAGATGCAGATGTTACGCGGCAATAAAATAAGTCATTGTGTATTTTATACATTTCTCCCAAGAAGTTATATTACAGTCCTTGCTTGTCATTAACATGAGTTCTTGATATAATCCCATTTTAAATTTTCTGTTTTGATGAATGGCCATTTCAAAAAAAAAGAAAAAAAAACAACCTTTCCCTTTTTCCTGTACATTGTGAACTTCCAAAAATATAAAGAACAAATTACTGGATTTTTTTTTTCACTTTTTTTAATAATTATGTTCAGATCTATTAACATATGGTCAAACTATGTATCCAATAAAGGATCCATTTCCAAAAAGAATTCAAATTTTAACATGTCCATGTAACAAAAAAGCGTTGTATCTTCTGCAGTAATTTTACGTAAAGATTGCTTTACAGTGTATTCAACTGAGGACCAACTAGTCCAAGAAGATAAATACTCATATATCGTGAGGCCGCAAATACAAAGTAATACGCTACTCTAATTACAAAAAAAATTCAAATCACAAAGTGTAAACAAATTGAAGATTTTAACTTAATATACAAATATGTGGTATTGAAACCAGTGATTTATAATAATTGAATGGAGGGAGAGATGAGCTATTGGTTGTGTATCTTAAAATGTCAAAATTATCACCTACCCTGTATGACCATAGAGGTCTGTTGAAATACAAAATTCTATACCTATTTCAGTAAAATTCAAAACAGATATACCCCTTTCTTAATCATGTTATTCGACCTTGATAGATAACTTTGTATGGAATTAATATCTTTTTTCGGAAAATGTTTTCTTCGCGTCAAAAACTAAGATGTGAGAGCAATAAATTGAAGAGCAATAAGAACGGTAGAAGGTCTGTTTAAATATATGCTTGATGTACAAAAAAGACTGAAGTAGCAACAAGAGATTAAAAGAAAGAAACCACACTGATAAGGATATATTAATTAGCATAAATATAAAACTAAAAGTGAATAAAAAAAAACTGTCAAGCCAATTGAATGTATCGTACTAAAATCATTGGCATTTCTAAGCAAATTTCTTAGGACTTATTCGACATATTTCAACATGAAATTTGAAAACATTACCAACAAATTATTCAAATAGATCAGACATAGTTGGCAGAGACATCATCCTTATTAAGTATTTCTGAATCCAAAAATGATTTATCTTATAAATGAAAGAGGAAGTGAAATAGAAGATGAAACATTTAAAGGGAATTTAGAACAAAAGGAATTATTTATTTTTCATTGAAGTTGCAACTTATCTCTCACCCAAATGTTTCAATACATTTAGATCTTTTTGAAATGTCTATTCCACTAAAGTCCCTTGTTCTTTCACTCATAAACTGACGTGCCTATACAAAATTGTTAACATATTGCTATAGATTGTGTTCCACACAGCTTGATAAATGTGCATCTGTAAAGTCTAATTCATAAGATATTGAAGTGTTGATATAAAATTATATAATACATTGCTACAGACTGTGCTCTCCGCAACAGTATAAAAGAGCATCAATCACTTAAGTTTTCCATCAGCATAAATTAAAAAATGTTTAAACAAGACCATATGTATTTCTGAATAAATGAAATTGGACAGATTTATTTTGATCACAAAAATGAAGCTTTTAAGTTTGAAGTTAGTTAGAAAATGTAATGTTGTAGAAGTTTAATCAAATATGAAAGGAACGACAAGACAAAATCAATGTATTGATCAGTCTTGGCATAGGAAAATCTCTGATTCAGATTAATGTGACATTTTACTTTATCTTTTACTTTTTTTAAGGATGCATACACAAAGGTGAGAGATCATTTGAGAGGTATATGAAAAAAATAATGTCAAAAGAATGATTTAGAAAATAACTATGTAAAGTTTCTTGTTACTGATGACTAACTTTTTTTGTTGTGAAAAGGATTCTTTCCGATCAGATTGACTTTTATGAAGGGCTTTGCTGTTTGGGCTTTTTCTCTTTTAGCAGAGGCTTTCGAACCTACGAATAGGTTGGTGTTTGCCACAGCTTATAGAGTCAGTTTCGCTTTTACTCTCAGCGACTGCCCTCAGCACTTCATCCTTCTTCACTGATTTGTTATACTTTAAATGAAACCTATTGGGTTTTTCTCCTCTGACAGTAGCATGCAAGACCTGAATAGGTCGAAGGTTGCCCTGTCTATGGAGTTATTTTAACGTGTATCTGCGTGTACCCTAACCGCTTTCCCGCTCTAGGTACAATCAGATCAAAACAACGAAAAGAGACATCCTATTTCACTAGAAAGATTGAAATGAGAAGTGTAGCTGAGCTTTAACAACAGATATTGTGTCAACCAATATTAGGACTCCGAGTGTTATGGACAAACCAGATTACAAAGACTAAACTAAAGATAATCCTATACCAAGACGTAGCGATCGTGCACGAGTTAATATTTACGTTGTCGAAGATTTTAGACTATTTGGAAAAAAAATTACCTTAATTCATAAAAGCAATAAAGACAATTACATGTGAGAAATTTATCTTAATTTTTCAAAATCTTAAAATTATCAGGAAGGAAATTTTACCTTCCCCTTAATTAAAGCTTATTGACAAAAGTATAACAAGACATTTGAATCAAAGCTTGACAATAATCAGAAAAGAAATTTTATCTTCTTTTATCAAATTATTAGAAAGAGCATTTTCATATATTCTTTTCAATAAAGCTGATGGACCCAAAGGGAGGAAATTTTTTTTATTTCATTAAAACTTAGACATTTACTTCATCTCGATTTATAAAAGCTTATAATAGTAATGAGGAGGGATATTTTTTTTCTTCATTATGTTAACGCTAAAGTAAGATTATACAGGAAGATGTAACCTTTATATGATATATATTGAACGTCATATGTTCTATTGAAAATAATATTTTTCTTTCTTACAATGATTGAGGAAGCCTGGAAATTTATCAAACTTGGTGTACACGATATTTTACAAGTAATACATGTTTCCTTAAAGCACGGGCAAATGTTGAAATTGCAAGTTATTGGGGGATGTTTATCATATTTTCTTAAAGGACGATGCACATTGCATCTTATCAGAAATGTTTAGACAAGGAGCACATTGTATCTCTCTCTTCCTTAGATTTATCAAACTTCATCTGAAATGTACAGTAAATCATAAAAGAGCTCTTGGGCTCACGTTTTACATATCTAAAGATTACATATCAAACCAAGTAATGTTTCGTCTATTTTGATTTATGCAATGTACAATCTTTAAAACATTACCAGAAATTCGTTCCTTGACAAATTAAATTGTCAAAATTAGGTGCATACCGGTACAAACAAGTTCAACATTAGGAAAAGTATAGATGGCATTCATCAAAAATAAAAAAAAAAAACATTGTAAATTATCCTTAGCAATTATAAATTAAAGGCCATAAAATTATAAAGATAAAATGCCTTCAAGATGGGAGAGCCATATGACAAAAAAAAAAAAGATTTTACACTTGGATGCTAGACTTACAAAATGGAAAAAGCTGACTTTTATAGTGTTCAAACCAAGAAATAAAATGAAAAGTAAGAACTGTGTACAACAAAAGGATGATTCGAGGACAAGAAACATCCACCAGGTGAACGAGGTGAGGACACGCTGAGAGGGCGAGATTGAGAGGAGAGAGAGAGAGAGAGAGAAAGAAAGATAAGGAGAGGGATAGAGAGAGAAGCAGATATATGAAGAAGTGCGCTACCGTGGAATTAAGGATTTGATTGAAATTTATAGTCTTTAAGGATATAAACAGATTATCCCCTTTGAATTTTAATCATGAGATGGCAGCTTTTTTTTTGTTAAAAAAATTTACTTTCCACAGAAAATTATTTGATCAACAGTGATGTTGGTTAAATTTGCCGAAAATCTAGTCATGTAATGGCATATTGTATAGTACACAGGTGGCTCAGGAAGTTGCAGATGCCTTGCAAATGACCCACAAAGCCAAGGTTAGGGTTTTCATCATAATTTATAGCAGAACAAAATTTCTCAAACACAAATTACGGGAGTAAAAAAAACGCGACTTTCCACAGAAAATGATTTGTTTAACAGAGTTCAGAAAATGATTTGTTTAACAGAGTTGAGGAAAAATGCCGTTAAACTATAAATCCTAGTGATTAATACCCTAATATTTCAGTAACTGTATATGCAAAAAAACATTGTTCAAAAAGAGGTTTATTTTAGTCTTAAAGATTTTGTCTTTGTTGGCAAAAATTAACAAGAAAATGGGGAAGAGACCATAAGAGCTTTGGATACAAACTATAGGATGGAAGATAAAACATTTTTTGTAAGGGAAAGGTTTTGCAACCGTAACCACCTCTTCACAAACCAAACGACCGCTTGCCAGAAAAAAAAAATAGAGCCGCTTACTGCACTCCCCCCCCCCCCCTTTTTTTTTTTTTTTTCATTGTAATGATGAAATATAGTTAGAGTTTAGGTAGGATGGAAAAAAATGTTTAATTTTAAACTTCAAAGAAAGCCTCCCTTTGAACATTTTATATAAAAACAATTGTTGAGAAATTATATGCGTTACTTTGGGAAAAATCTGTTTCAAATTAGTGTCTTTAAGTTTTACGATGTTAAAAAAATTCTGAGAGAGATCATGACTGATTGCGGGGCAAACTCACTCGCATCCTAACACAGTCATAACAAATAGACAAACAAAATACGACCGACAATTCGACAAATGAACTAAAAAAAAGTGCTGCCAAGACGAAAAAAAAAACTGCCCTAAAAATTGATGGTAGGGAAAATAATAATAATAATAATAATAATAATAATAATAATAATAATAATAATAATAATAATAATAATAATAATAATAATAATAATAATAATGATGATGATAAAATAGATGGAAAGTGGGGAGACTCGAGCTCTGTAGATAGATGGGAAGTGGAGAGAGGTTCGATTCTTTAGACAAATAGAGGGGAAGTGGGGAGAGGCTCGAACTCTTTAGACAAATACAGAGGAAGTGGGGAGAGGCTCGAACTCTTTAGACAAATAGAGGGGAAGTGGGGAGAGGCTCGAACTCTTTAGACAAATAGAGGGGAAGTGGGGAGAGGCTCGAACTCTTTAGACAAATAGAGGGGAAGTGGGGAGAGGCTCGAACTCTTTAGACAAATAGAGGGGAAGTGGGGAGAGGCTCGAACTCTTTAGACAAATACAGAGGAAGTGGGGAGAGGCTCGAACTCTTTAGACAAATAGAGGGGAAGTGGGGAGGGGCTCGAACTCTTTAGACAAATAGAGGGGAAGTGGGGAGAGGCTCGAACTCTTTAGACAAATACAGAGGAAGTGGGGAGAGGCTCGAACTCTTTAGACAAATAGAGGGGAAGTGGGGAGAGGCTCGAACTCTTTAGACAAATAGAGGGGAAGTGGGGAGAGGCTCGAACTCTTTTAGACAAATAGAGGGGAAGTGGGGAGAGGCTCGAACTCTTTAGACAAATAGAGGGGAAGTGGGGAGAGGCTCGAACTCTTTAGACAAATACAGAGGAAGTGGGGAGAGGCTCGAACTCTTTTAGACAAATAGAGGGGAAGTGGGGAGAGGCTCGAACTCTTTAGACAAATAGAGGGGAAGTGGGGAGAGGCTCGAACTCTTTAGACAAATAGAGGGGAAGTGGGGAGAGGCTCGAACTCTTTAGACAAATAGAGGGGAAGTGGGGAGAGACTCGAGCTATGGCAGACATATAGGTTGAAAAGAGGCGGGAGGTGTAAGCTCTGTAATGTGTAGGAATATAGTTACTGTAGGCTGTTAAGAGACTGTGTTACTTTGGTGGAATAAGGGAGGAATATTATTTCAAATATAAAAATAAAGGACAATTTATTCTGTAGCCCAAAAGACAAAATGAGACGTTAAACTTATAATTTATTTTCAAGAAATTTGATGATAAAGTATTTAAGGCCTAAAGTACAGTTAAAAGTTGTTTCCATGTTATTTATAGTTGCTTGCAATAGTTTGAGGCATTAAAGCATGTAAAAATAACATAAAGCACAAGGTGTGACACCCACACACAAACATACAACGTGTTACGATTAGAAAAAATGTTACCAGAGGTCTGGACAAACGGCCAGGAGGAAAACTTTCAGAAAAAATTTTTTTAAAAGCGAAAGAAAATTCCGAAGTTTAACCAAAATATATAAAACTTGTTGAATGTATAGTCACCATATCAGAAATTTAAAAAAAAAATGTTTTACTTTGCTGAAATATTTTTTTTTGGAGTTGAGCATTTTTACCCCTGAGGTGATGGAGGGAAAACAAAGAAATCCAAAATTTTATTTACATGGGCTCTGAACGCAAAAAAAGTTTAAGATGAGGTTGTGAAGTGATGAATTGGCAGGAGAGTAAGGGGATGTCATGAATGTACTTAAGACAGAAAGGAGTTTACCTCACCAGCTAAATAGCGACTACCACCGATGTAAACTGAAGCGTTTATTATTTCTAGGGTTACGCAAATCACTAGTACGATCTTTAGATTATTATATTCATCCACCATTTATAAATAAAACTAATTTTATTTTACATTTTGTAGACTAATGAAAGAATTTGTTACAACTGTTGAGAAGAGACTTTTTACTCTTCAACGGTTTAAGATGCTGATCTGCATTACAGGTTTTCATCATCCTATTTTTTTATCTATATTTGGTCATTGGTCGAGTCTGGCAGATTACGAATCGGCCCGTTTTATTACCCATAGCGATATGTAACTCAACTTTGAAATTGGGCTGCAAAGCATTTAGAAGGACAGTGAGATTCAGATAACGTGTTTGTTCTTTCTAATATTCAGCACTGAATGTCCTTGAAATGGATTTTCATTGTTCCAACTTCGTGCACCAATTTTATAATCGATCATTTTAAATTCACCTGCATTATATATCTCTCACTTTAAAGGAAAGGAATGAAACAAGAGACAGATGTCAAGCCTGCAACTGATAGAACAATTGAATCACTTCTGAGAAAAAAATATTTCGTGGAAAAAAATGCATCAAAGATAAAACTGCATGAAAATGTTCGAAATGTATGAATTAGGTTCTGACAAAGAGGCTGGACATTTTCCTGAAAGACCACATTTTGTGGGAAAACAGTAGGAAGAAATGCCAAAACCATCTGAAGAAGGAAAATGATGTAAAATTCTGCTGAGCAAAAGACCTGTCAAAATGCAAATATGAACACTACAAGAAAACTAGTTTTACCAAACAATATGGACTAACTTTTAAAAGTCCATGTTTCTGCTACTCTAAATCTTGATCAACGCCGATATAAAGACGTATTTTCTTTATTGAAATTCTAGTCTTATATGGCATATTGTACAGTACACAGGTGGTCCAGGGGAGTTACAGGAAGATGTCTTGCAACCAGCACACAAAGCCAACGATAGGGTTTCATTATACGTGTCAGGACAAAAATTCTCAAACGCAAATTGCAGGGAGTAACGAAAATTTGATTCAATATGAATAGTAATGCTAACTGACTCTGCACTGATGATGGTTGATAGATTATGCTAGTTGCAAGACTGTCAATGCTGTTGACACGTTTATTGGCGAGTTAGTACGCGGGAGAGGTGAGGACGGGAGAAGCCTACATCAGTTGTGCTGCCTTGGAACAAATTAGGACAAATTATTTAAAAAAGTAAAAATGAGCATAAGGGACAAACATCTGAAAAAAAAAAGAAAATTAGTAGTGCCTGAGGACGAGGCATTACCCTGGCACACCTGTGTTGTTTGATATGCCATAGACTTCAGAATAAAAATTCATTTTTGTTTTAAATTTTAGAATAAAAATTCATTTTTGTTTCAAATTTTTTCTTGCCCAAGCGGCAGTGATAAACTATCAAATTATTCTTTCTCAGAATCTGTTTTTGAGACTTGATAACTTTAAGACTGGGATTACAAGAGAGACAACCACTGATGCTGCATGACCAAAACAAAACAAAAAGAAAACCGCATCAAAGACCGAAAAAGCTAGACAGAGGTTCGTGCATCAACTCCAGATCAACAGAAAATTAAAGAAAAATACGCGTCTGTAAAAGAATCCATAGGAAAAAAATCAGCTTTGGAAAAAAGAAACTACTAAAAGTGTGAAAAATCTGGTTCCAGAGAATCTTGACGATATGAAAGTTTAAGGGAAATGTTCACCTTTTGAGACGGCACAACCTTAACTATTGAAAATGCCGTTTTCCATCTGCATTTGGAGAATACAATATTTACAAGCTATCATTATTTGAACAATTGTCATGTGACTGGAAAGGTAAATTGCTTTCCTCAAGGTTTAAGATATTTTTGAATCTCAAAATTGTCCCAGATAAAACATTCTCTCCGTACGAATCTGCTTGTGGATGGACATTGATACAAAAAAAAACTGCAATAGCTTAAAAAAAATCAAGATTGCACCTTTTAAAGAAACTAATACAAATAAAGCTAAGGAAAACGATATCTGGGCTTGAGGTGGAGGTAGTTGTCCTGTAAAATGAAAATTCTATAAAGCGCTGTTGGTAGCATGTTTAGAAGTGATATTAGGTGCCGTTATCAGAAAGAAAAAATGATTGGCACAAGCTGGGAGGTGTAGATAGTTTTCCAAGAACTCATTGCAAGACGAATTTTATTGCTTTGATTACGGTCAGCACTAGATTTACCCATTTGCAATTCATATACTAGAAGCATCTGTCAAGCCCATAAGTATTGTTTTATTACTACTTTCATTGTTGAAACTTAATATGTCCAATCTAGATCAAAGGAATCTGAACGTCAGCCTCCTCTTGACATTGCGGTTAAAGAAAGGATGCTGCTGAACTGTTATAACTATTCCGAGTTATTTCTCTTGGGGCAGAATAACGTTTCATAATCGTGGTGGTATACGGTTTGGAAAGGATAATGGTAGCGGTGGTAGTCATTATTTGGACGTTGGTGATAGTGATTGTGGTTGCAATTTGGTATAGATCAGAGCGAATGGTGATTTATGCGGTATATGTAGTGGCTGCGTACGCATTGATAGTTTGAAAACGAGGAAACTTTTACCTGTCTTCCGGAACGGTTGTGGGAATTGGTGGGGGTTGATACTGTTGGAGCGAAAATGATATAAAGTGAAAAGTGTAATTAAAATGGTAGTTTTAGTGGTAGTAGTGGTGGTGAGGAAGATTTGCCGATGGGGCTAGAGTTGTAACGGCGACAAAATTGATATGAAACTTGAGAGTGGGAGGTAAACAGAAGAATTTGACAAATATCTACTCTCTATGGTTTTATATAGAAATGGTGATGTGATAAGATGCTTGAAAATGTTTACTCTAAAATGGATGTGGTTGGTGGGATGGTATCGAGATTGTTGACAGTATGCAAATGCTAATAATTATATATATATATAAAAATTGTGAGCCTTTGTGCTAACTTCATTAAAATAAGTTTGTTGTTTATTGGGCCGTGCTCACTTTAAGATGTCATATGTGGCACACGCCAGAGTTTGATTTCAAGATCTAAATGCCACTAGAAAAATGCCATGAAAGATTTAGATGACGCGTCAGAGTTTGATTTCAAGATCTAAATGCAACTAGAAAAATGCTATAAAAGATTTAGATGACGCGTCAGAGTTTGATTTCAAGATCTAAATGCCACTAGAAAAATGCTATAAAAGATTTAGAGGACGCGTCAGAGTTTGATTTTCAAGATCTAAATGCCCTAGAAAAATGCTATAAAAGATTTGGACGACGCGTCAGAGTTTGATTTTCAAGATCTAAATGCCACTAGAAAAATGCTATAAAAGATTTAGACGACGCGTCAGAGTTTGATTTCAAGATCTAAATGCCACTAGAAAAATGCTATAAAAGATTTAGAGGACGCGTCAGAGTTTCATTTTCAAGTTCTAAATTTTAAGTAGTCTTCGTTCTATTAACAAGTTAAACCAAATAGAAAAACACGTCCTAACTTACCAAGAGCCGATGTTGAAGTGATTGGCCAAATACTCACCACTCGCAAAGAAAGAGCTAGAGGGGTGAGTTCAAGCTCAGAAAAATACACAAATATCGTGCAAGTTCGGACCAACATGGCTGCTGTGAGAACAGTTCACACGGTGTAACAATAAGATTCTGGGTTGGGTGGAGAAAAGAAAAGGTTGACAAATTAGCCATAAGAGACTTTTCAGTAACACACTTTTAATGTGTTTTTAGTCCCTTAAGTTAGGCGCATATTCAAAACGGTACAAGATGGTTTATCTTGATTTTGGGCCTTCTGCTCACACACACACACAGACTGAGAGAAAACAGAAAAATTTGTGATTTTTTTTAAGTCGCAATTTTCAGAATTATTTGCTGCCCTTAACAAACAGATTGGACCAGTGACATGGGGAAACTTTGCAGAGAGGTGTGTGTGTGTACAATAAAAGAGTTAGAAAGTAACTGTCACTGAACTAGTTTCACTAAGAAAATTGTGAGACAGAATACGACGTACATAATTAAAAAAAAAAACAGAGAGCGAAAATGAGTTTGGAAAAATTGCTAGGTGTGTCGGTTGCCGAGGGTCAAGCCGCTTGCCCTAAGGTCTACATGAGCAATGGAATTTGCGGTTTCAATTTCAAAGCAACGTTGTCGGTGTTAGGTCAGTTTTTTTTTTAGTTTTTTTTTCTTTGCTTTGTTTCAAATTGAACGGCGTCAGATAATTCAGTCAGTAGAGCTTTAAACCAACAATAAGACGGGTCTGAGTTTCATCACTGCTGGGAAATTTGGTGATTGGATCAGACCCAATCTAACAAGCCCTAGTTTGACTTGGAGAAACAGTGCAGGCCCCTTGAAAAAATTTAGAAGACTAATACTACAGAAAAAATTAAGGCACAATGCTAAATGTGTAGGGAAAACATGCGTGAATCCTAAAGCTAGAAAAAAAAAATTAGGAATGCTATGATTAGTACCGTGGACACACATACACATTCATTTGCACACCTACAGATATAGGCCAACTGTACACCCTTCATAAATAAACTCTGTCGCCACTAAAAACAGTGTGAACTTCATCGACTTTATTCTCGCAACTCTCTACCCTGACAACATAACATAATGGGGTAAATACTGTGCAAAAATCTTTTAGTTCTTCATGAGATTTATTCAGTCATACAAAAACCTTTCTCTAAACTGGACTTGCGAATGGATACTGTATCAACAAGTTTATTATCTAACGGTACCGCTAACTTTTCTCTCCGTTTTTTGTTCGTCTAATCTTCGCTACCTCTCTTCATCATTATCATCTCTATAATTCTCATCATCATCATCATCATCATCATCATCAGTTTCTTCTTCTTCTTCTTCTTCTTCTTCTTCTTCTTCTTCTTCTTCTTCTTCTTCTTCTTCTTCTTCTTCTTCTTCTTCTTCTTCTTCTTCTTCTTCTTCTTCTTCTTCTTCCTCTCCTTTCTACCACTACTACTACTACTACTACTACTACTACTACTACTACTACTACTACTACTACTACTACTACTACTACTACTACTACTACTGCTACTACTACTGCTGCTGCTACTACTACTGCTGCTGCTGCTGCTGCTGCTGCTACTACTACTACTAATTGTGAAGCACCGTAAAAAAAATAATTATAGTGCAGCTCCAAAATATACAAAACAAAACAAAACACGTGAGCTTTCGGCTTTCCGCCTTCGTCATATATATGTAAAGAAATAGTCAGAGACTGACTAATAGAGTTTACATACTGAAAGGGTATACGAGGAGTCATGGTTAGAGGGCTGAGACAGCTAAACATAGATTTAAAAAAGCTGTAGCATTGTATATAGAGAAAAATAGATGGTGGGAGGAAATTAAAGGAAGCTTAGTTAGAGAGAAGAGTAAAAAAGATATAGAGGATGATAAGATGTACAGAAAGGTCAGGCGAGAATAAACTGGACGGGAGGCACAGAGAGAGACATAGACAGATGATAGAGAATAAGGAGTCACACAAAGATAGAGATAAATAGTTGATCAGGCAAACAGAGACACAGGGGTATGTAAACAATAGATAGGTATTCATTCAAATACGCAAAGACAGGCGGAGAAACGTGGATAAAGAAAGATGACCTGACAATTCGAGATATAGTATCAGAGATAGTCAATCAGAGAGAAAGAGGCTTGAAGCAGGATAAAAAAAGGTTTTTTGGAAGGTCCAAAGCACAGAGACATAAATGAACTGGTGGTCAGATAGAAGGAGAATGAGAGATAGAAAAAGGTAGTTGGTAACAAATAGAGGAATATAGATTGATATAGACAGCTGTTCAGCTCTTAACTTCGACTTTAAATATTGGCTCCTTGAGCTCAGAATAGTGTTGCGACGAGAAATTCTTTTGTCAGTTGGATATGTAACAAATATAAGGTTTTCACAGGGTTTTATGTGTTATCATGTGAAATAAAGATTACTTTACAATGGTGGGTAGTTTTTCGAAATTTATTCCAATGAAATAGATAACTTAATCTTGTATTAATTTGCAAAATGACCTAAGTCATATTGTTGTGGACTGGCTTAATCAAAAGTTGAATCTAACTACCAAATAGAAATTAAACAACATTTCCCCCCTCCCCTCTTTTCCCCGTAATTTCAACGACTCTTTGAATTTTAAAAATGGTCATATTCCAAATATATCTCTCCCCTTCAATAGCTATAAAACCCCCATAAATTAAAATTAATTAAGACATGGACGTTTGATGGGTACCGGCATTGTCAGTATTTTATTGAGTGTCGTTCGCTCGTGAGATCGAGAGTTATCGGCCGTTGATGGTGTTCCATGTTTTTTTTACGCCCCCTACCAAGGAATGACCTCTATTGTTCTAATCAATTGTGAGTTGATGAATGGTGGACGAAAAACACTTAATCCAAGCTTAACAATTCAGAAACTAATTTGGGAGCAATGAAAGTCGCATAAATAAAAGCCTCGAAACAAAACTCTACCAAAATACAACCGAAACTTGTTTACGTGAGTTCATCTATTGTCAGGGTCATTATTCAAATTACACCCGTGTGCTCTGTGACCTTTAAATGATCATAAACATCTCAAAGTGTTTCACATGCATTAGCCAATAGGTTGCAGTGAGATGTGATTAAATTCAAGCAATGAAAATTGGCGATGAATTGATACCAAAAAATAAAGGCATGATCAAATATGACAGAATCATTTTTCATATACATCTCCTACCACAGGTTTGTCAGAGAAATGTTTGTGGGAGGAAAAAAGAGAAAGTGATAAAAACAACATATTATAAAACTTTTTATTGGACGCATGAATTATTGACGCTGACCAATCCTGTGTCTCACATAAAATTGCAATTATTATCAATAACTAAAGAGGATTGGTAGTACCAGACTCAACGAGTCGCTGGCAGTTATCGTCCTTTAGACAGTGCCCATTATGCCAGACAAAGGCCCGAAACGAATAATAATCAACCATTAGGGCAGCCGCATACTTCGCCATTGATTGAACTTTTCCATAAATAGATAGCCTCATGAGGGATAGAGTGTGTGGGTGTTTGTGTGTGTGTGAGAGTGAGGTGCCAAGGTGTCAGGGACATTTTCGAAACAAATGAGTTATAAGGAAAAAAGTCATAATGTCATGAACCGTCGTCTACGCTTTATTGTAAGATCTAAAAGAAGTGAATTAGCAAACCTGCAAGAATGTTCCAACAGTATTAGAAAGTTAACATGATTCGAGCAATCTTGACCAATTGGCGATCGCATCCAACATTTGATAAACATTTGAGGCCGACCAGTGGTGGCCAAACTCGATCACGTCTCTCAGATTCTTGAAACTCACCACGGCATAACACTTTTTCATCCTGTTGATCAAACTCAAGAACCGAAATGTTTCATGATAGGACTGCGAACTCATTTATGCTCAACTAGTTCAAAACTTCGTCAACGATTATAATTTGCCTAACTATAAACATGTCTATCTGTAAAAACGATTACTCTGGCAAAGACATACCAAAAATATGGATCAATTTATACTTGCAGCAGTTATAGTGATTTGCTTTGGCTTGAGCAAAAATTAAACTTCCGACTAAAAGGAGCATATTTTTCCATATATTTTTTTGTTCCTAAAGCAGAAGAGGCTAAAGCTATTGAGATGAATAGGTTGATTGACAGACTGAAAGAAGGGTTTTAGAAGCCCAGTCCACCACTAATGGTGATCTCAGAGCGTGAGATTGCTTAGTCTTCAAGTTACTTGACTTTATAAGTCCACTGTAGCAACAAAAGAATATATGGAGAGTCGAGATCCCAATAATTATTCCTATGAACATTTGGCTTCACTATTGATTTCTTGTTTATCTGTTGTGTAAGTTCATCCCATTAAGGGGCAAGTTTTGTTTTTGCTTTGTTCTGAAAGAATTATTCGACACATCGGAATGGTCTTCACGAGTTTTGACAGAGTAATTTTCTCTCTGCGTCTCTCTCTCTCTCTCTCTCTCTCTCTCTCTCTCTCTCTCTCTCTCTCTCTCTCTCTCTCTCTCTCTCTCTCTCTTTATCCCTCTTTGTCTCTCTCTTTTTCTCTCGTCCCTCTATGTTTCTCCTTTCCTTTGTTTTTTTTTCTACATAATTGCGCGGTCTATTTGTGTGCCTGTGTTTTTAGATGAACTTTTTTTTAAATATAATAAGGCCTAGTTAAAATTTAAAAGATAATCAAAGAATCTGATTGGACGATTTCTAGGTTAGCAGCTAGCAAAGCTTAAAAGGCACTGCAACCATTGATTGGGTTTCCACGTTCCAAAACACAATCATGAATTGAGAATGAAAGGGGTTTGATTCTTTACCGAAATCGATGGGCTTACATCGCCATCATTTTTATACGACGCGCTGTGTTTTGATGGGCGAAATCAACCGGAGGACCTATAAAACTGTTCGAGAGGTGTGCCTGGAACAGTTGAGTCGATGAGTTTTACATCCCAATTCATCAATGATAAAAATCTTCAGACATGAAGTGCACTCTGGCGGTCTTATTACTGGCCTTGACTCAGATGTCATGGATGTCAGTGGCAGTTTATGCAGCATTTAAAGGTAGCAACATCTCTGACTTCATTTATACCTTTTTTATGATTTTCATGTCAAATGAGTTGCGTCATATAGTCAATTTCGATTGAACAGTGTCATAAATACGTATATTGTATATCTAAGCTGAACATCATATTCACACATTTTTCATGTCATAGACTCCAGCTAGACCGTGCAGGTCTGTTTTCCTAAAGGTTCAGTACGGCCTTTATTTCATGTAATCCAGTATTTTGAAATTAATATTCTTATTGTAATAGTTTTGGCCACGTGTTACCTCCGCGAACTTATATCTAATATTAAGTGATTTGCATTCTTTCGTGTCACTTACCTGAAACTGTTATTTCCACAAGTGCTGGACTATCTTGGGAACTGTAAAAATGTTAAAAGTCATGTCTCTAAATGTCTGAGACCATGTGTGTCTTTATGGATCTATTCGCTATTAATAGACGCTTTTTTTAGTCATATAAAATATTGGACTTGGTACTGAATTTGTTTTTAGTTTATGTTTGATTCTTAAAAAGGGTTATTTACTTTTGCGGACAGATAAATACCACATCGATTCTTGCTAGCTGTTTACTTCAATTTTAAAGTCATATTGGGTACACCACCATTTTCATTATATTTCTATCCATTTACCAGTTTCAATTTTTCAGCCTGGCACTTCGTCTGTTGGTTATTATCAATAAATACATAATTATTATCCACAGCATCATGGATAAAGGTATTTGAAAAAAATACTTTAACAAATCTTTGCATAAAATTGAATGATATTCAGTTAATGAAGAAAAGGAATATTCTACATGTATTTTTTTTTAACCACCAACCAGGTCAGCTTGAAAAACCAGAATTTCTTCTGATTCCCGACTGTCAGGAGAAGAAAGTGAATCTTTTCCTGATATCAGAAGCAGCTAGCGAGAGCTATGCCGACCTCATGCAGCTGCTTTCAAAGGTCGTAGACTTACTTTCCGCTGGTCAAGAAACTCCTGAACACCTCAAAGTTGGTATGGCTGTCTCGGGAAGCGACGCTCAACACAAACCGGAAATATCCTGGCTTTTTCACCTTGGATATTTCTCGAGAACTTCTGACATCAAGAGAGCGATCTTGGAAGACAGAGAGAGACAACCCCGAGCTCAAATATCGTACCTAGAAGAGGCTGTTAAGTTTGCATATGATTCTGTCGACGATTCAGAGTCAAACACAAACAAGCAAGTTTCTTCGGAACCAACGCTTTCATTAACAAGGATGAGGCAAGAAACGAAGACAGATATGTCGTTCACAAGACGTGTTCCTGGGGACGATCTACAGAGCACCTCTAATTGTTCCACTTCAGGTGACTGCAATCAAGAGCACAACGAAACTCGTCCCATAACGTTAATTGTTGTGCTAGCAAACCCAGATCTAGAGTCCCACTTCTATAAGGAATCAGATCCCGATATGTTTGTTTCCAACAAGAAATTGTTGATCGTGTTCATATATTCAAAAATGTACTCTTTGAGTAGTAAACTTTGCAGAGCTTACACCAGCCACCCTTGTATCAATTTGCTTGCGGAGACTATGCTTTCGGATCATTCTCTCAGTCTAGCTCTGTGTGATCAGTGCTGTCGCGGCTGGTTTGGCCCAATGCCTAAGTCTGAGATGTTGAAAAACAAGACCTCTTTAGACTACAACCCAGCTCTGGCATATATATCATGTTACAGAATAGCGTCTGTCGACCCTCCTGAAAACTATGCGCTGAAGGCAAATGAAAAATGTGAAGCTTTGGGAGCTTCGCTTGTCAGTATAGAGACTAAGATGGAGTTAGTCTTTCTGGACACAGAGTTGAAACAAAGATGTACGCGGAACAGACATTGTCCTGGTAATATCTCGTCAGTTTTCATTGGACTAAGAAGGAACTTAAATAATATAGGAATGAGATTTCAATGGGTAAACGGGCTTCCTTTAATCTATAGCCAGTGGGTGCAAGACCACCCCAAAGGTGGGTACATAAAGGGGTGTGTCGTCTGGGATTTGCAATTAGGTGGGTGGTTTGACATTGGTTGTGGCCGTTTAATGGATCTCACTGGCTTGCTATGCGAATGGGTAATACCAACAAGCATGGAGATCTCAGAAATTTCCCTCCCTGATCCTCCTGATGAGATAAGCATTACCAGGGCCATCAACAGAGGAATATTTTCCATTTGCCATGTTAGTAGTGGTAGTACAGAACCAATGTCGGTAATCATGCCCGCTCATTTTTCATTTATGTCCAATTTATGTTCTTGGTACATTAATAACACTGGGGTATTGCAGGTAGTGGAGATGCCTCTCAGTGTTGAACTGCTTTTCTCGTGCACCATGGAGTTCTTTAGTTCTGTGTTGTATAGTCAGGTGTGTGACCAGACAAAAAACTGTTTTAATGATAAGGACGAGTCCTTGGAATTGTGTAACCTACCGTTTCATGAGAACACTGAAACGTTCAGGTGTGTCACATCTAACAAGGAAGTAGCGGCGGAGTGTCGCTGTGACCTGTACGTGGATTGCGCAGACGGATCAGACGAGATGGGGTGTGAAACTTGCCGGTTTGGTCTGTGTTCAGACGGACTCTGTGTGCCTCAGACATGGTTGATCGACAGCCAACAAGATTGTCTGACCATTAGTGGACAGAGCAGACCTGACATGGAAAACTCGATCAATTTTGAGATGGACTGTGCGTTTTTGTGCAATCGGTCAAAGTGTGTACCGTGGCACAAGCTCGGGGACGGCGTGGTGGACTGTGTTGGGCCAGAAGGACCACTCGACGAGACACTGGGAAGACTTGAGCGGGCTGACTGCGGGGAATCTTGCTCCACAGAGTGGGCGCCCAAGTGTGTCTACCAGAAGGACAGGCTGGGGGAGTTGATTGGGTGCCGAAATATGCGCCATCTTCAGGGATGCAAAGATTTCGAGTGTCCAGAGGGTTACATCAAATGTCCCAAAGCCCATTGCATTCCTGTGCATTACCTCTTCAATGACAAGTTAGACTGCCCGATTGGGGAAGATGAATCACTGCTCATATACAAACCCAATTTTCTTGAGGGGTATTTTAATAGCAGCATACAGGAATCTGTCTTCTTACACCCAGATCGTATTTGTGATGGTTCCACAGATTGTTTAGAGGGGACTGATGAGATGGGATGTCGTGTCACCTGTGCAGAACAGTTTCTTTGTGCCGCAGGTTTTGTGATAGCAGACAACTATGACAGATTTGAGCAACTGACTAACGTCTCTTTTATTGATTCCAGGACTCGCATGATCGACTTCTCCCATATTAATGCTTCATTGGTGATGTCAGCTATCTGTGATCTGAAGCTGTCCAATTTACTTGACCTTCGACTCTCGAACAGTTGCCTTACTGATGTGCTCGGCTCTCATATCTGCTTCCCTCGACTCTCAAAACTCGACTTGAGTTATAATCTTTTCCGTAATATCTCGGCAAAGGACCCAAATTTGTGGCCAATCTACTATGGGGCGGCTGGGCTAGAGTCTCTTAATTTCTCTTTTAACGCCCATCTTGAATTCTTTGACGCCTTTACAATCTTCAGCAACTATAATCTGATGATTCTGGATTTGTCGCATACAGCTCTCACAATATTTCCCTCACTGACTGACTCGAGTTTGAGTCTGACGCACCTCAACCTGAGCTACACACGTATTGTGCAGCTCGGTGCTTTTACTTTCCCTGTTGGGATCAAGCCCTGGAAACTGGAGGTCTTTGATCTCCGCGGCAACGCAATTAAAGAAGTTCACCCCAAGGCCTTTGAAAGATTAGAAATCCTTTCCAATTTTTACAGCGATTATTTTAAACTTTGCTGCCCACAGCTTAAGGGCGAAGGAATTCCAGATCATGTCTGCCACGCCCCTAAGGACCCATTGTCTTCCTGCTCTAACCTGCTCGAGAACAGGTTACTGAGAATTCTCGTGTGGGTGATGGGCGTGGCCTCAGTGCTGGGCAACGCGAGCGTCATCATAACACGTCTAGTTGCAGGGAGAACAACACTTCGGCAGCCATACGCCCAGTTAGTTACTCAGTTGGGCGTGTCTGACCTTCTGATGGGCGTGTACCTCCTCATCATAGCCTCCAAGGACGTGCGCTTGGACGGAGAGTACGTGCTGCACGACAATGCTTGGCGCCACAGTCATCTCTGCAAGGCTGCAGGGGCTTTGTCTACATTGTCCAGCGAAGTATCATCTGTTTTCATTTTGCTTATAACCATCGACAGATATTTGGTTATCAAGTATCCATTTGGTGAGCATCGACTCACCCAAAAGGGTATCCTCGTTTGCAGCATACTAACGTGGTGCTTAGGTCTCACCTTGGCGGCTGTTCCTTTGTTACCGTGGACGGACCACTGGCAAGTCTACTCCAGCAATGCAGTCTGTCTGGGGCTGCCGCTTCTTCCAGAGAGGAGGGCCGGCTGGCAGTTTTCTGCGGCCGTTTTCATCGCTTTCAATTGTCTCCTGTGTCTGCTCATCGTCGTGGGACAGTTGGCGATCTACAAAGCTGTGTCAGCAACTCGCCACAAGGTCCCAACATCCAGCGCGTCTGGCCGTGACGGAGATCTTTCCCCCAGGATGAGGGAGGACCTGAATCTAGCCAGGCGCTTGGCGGCCGTCGCGTTCACTGATCTCCTCTGCTGGCTGCCCATCGGCATCTTGGGCTTCCTGGCCCTCGATGGACAAACTCTAGGAGGCGAGGCCTACGCCTGGATGGCGGTGTTCGTGATGCCCGTCAACTCGGCTCTCAATCCCGTTCTTTACTCTCTACCTGTAATCAGGAACTACTTGGTTAAAGTGATTACCAAATGCATCGCCTCGAAGAAGAAGAAAGTAAGAAGTAGATCGGGGGACCACACGACAATGTCGAGAATATAGAGGAAAGCGAGCTTCGAAAAAAAAGTTATGGACATGTATGAAAAATGGACTTACGACGATAAAGTGAATCAATGCGGTTGCTGGTGATAGAAATAGTAGATGTAATATTCAAGCATTTCACCAGAGGAAAAAAATAACTTTAAAAGACTAACAGTAGGCGTTAATCATTACTTTAGGCTAAGAATAGCATGCAGCGTATGCTATTAGAAAAATGGTTTAGCATTAGCAGTTGTAGTGAGTTTAGAAGCTCTAGCAGTAGTAGCCTAGTGGTGGTAATAATAGTATTTGGTTTATGAGATTTTAAATCATTAGAAATTTTGTCACAGTTAACTACGTGAGTGCGATTTTTGTGATATCTGATAGATGATAAAGAATTTGTCTCAAATAAACAGTTTGAAGCTTTAAGTTTCCTCATTTCATTTTTTTAATATTTTTCTGTTATCTGGTCCCAAGGATTTTGACTTTTTTTCTGCTGATATGGCTGAGGGGATGGAATGCTTTACTCAGCCGCCATCGATGTGGCGCTGTACCACCTCCCAGTATTGGGAGATAAAAGCGGCATTCCTTCCCAAGGCCACATCGCACGGGCTTTATAGTTGAGGTTAAACAGGTGAAAAAACTGCTTTCGCCTTTGAACGAGTAATCGAGAAAATAAAAAAATATTAAACACTTCCTGCATTATAACAATGTACGCGTGTGTGTGTGTGCGTAGTGGAATATTAGGAGAAGAGTAAGAAGAAAGACTAAAATTATCTAAAATACTCTTCAAATCTTCTATACCCTTATAACATCAGCGTCAAATTTAAAAACATATCATGATTTGTGGTTGTTTTTTTTTTTTTCAAACAATGATAAACCACAAAAATAATAATTCACTTAATACAAATACAATGCGGCATACCGGTAATAGATGCAAGGCAAAAATGCCTAATTTGATTATTTCCTTTTGATTCCCCTAATTTTTCAAATTATTATTATAGCTCTTTCATATATTTACGTATAAAACTATGCAAACTTTCATTATTTTACACTAAAGCTAGACATAAAACACACCAAAGAAACAAACATAGCTTTATTCATTTGTGAAAGAAAGTTCGAAATTATTCTCATGGGTATTTTTATTCACAAGATGAAGAAAAAAGACACAACTTCCGTAAAAGTATAGAAAAAAATTATTATTTGAAATACAAAAACAAAGGTCAAGGCCGCCGAAGTAATAGAATCTGCTTCCCGTTTTTTTGTGCGGCAGTTTGACAGCTCCTCCTCAAAAGTGTCAGTTTGGAAGATTTTTTTTTTTGTGGCGCATTCGTAAGATGAAGAACTCCCTGAAATAGAAAAAAATGTGTATAGGTTCCTAAAATGTCAATGTTTTTAAATGGTAGATTGATCGAGTGAGCGATATCAATCTTACCATTACCCGAAGTTGGTCATTATATTACTTTTAGAGCTGACCAATAAACAAATAGTAATTCTTTCATAAGTAAAGAAATATCCGTTGAAAGCTTGTCTTAACATGCAGACATCAGCAACAACAACAAAAATGACATCAACAATTAAAGCAGCAAGTATGAAGGACAGCATGCCTTTCACCTGTGGATTCTGTCTGCTTTTTAGTCAATTTTTAGCATCTCTCTTTCCTCTTCACACTTTAGAAGAACTGATGGCCATATTTTGAACATATTTTTCATTTCCTATACTCTCACAAATTTACTCACTTAAAAATATCACACATAGTTTTAATTCCAACAACATTGCCTCATTAAAAGATGATGTATAGGATCTGGGAGCAAAGTGCAGTGGATGGGTTATATCAATGGACTATAGATCGAACAATCACAGAACGTATGCGAGAAAATTTATCTTCGAATTCTAGCCTCCAAGTTATTCGCGTGCACATATATTGCTAATTATGAGGTGCTATTTTTTACTTATATTAGAAGATAGATAAAAAATTTTATGAATAATAGATTTACAGTCAAGAGAAATGGTCGTAAGGCAAAATTGACATTTGAAATTTCGAACTAGAGTAGTGCAGGTATTTGATGAATTTTGAACACGTGTGCAAATTATGATTCTTGAAGTATTAAACATGGGAGAAAACTCTGTGGACAATGGGCAATACCACCAATTAATATAGACTACACAATGAATAATTATTTTTTATTACAAGCCAACGGCACTTTTGGCAAAAGACCAACTCTGTTGACTTATCAGGATTAGGGTGAAGGTAACAAATCTGGCAAATATACCATTGTTTTTTTTTAACATTTTGAAGACTGCATTCAAAAAGGTTCAGATTTATCAAATTACAATTTTTTTTTAGTTTTAACATTAGAGGAACATTTTAAGACTGTAGAATCACAATGTTCGTACGAATTTTTCTTTGTACACTTGGTTGCCTACCACACGATAAAATGCATGCAGATTCCAGTTTTCTTCATTAGGGAACATTATGAATCTATCTATCTTTCAGGACTGCTCAGCGTTCCTTGCTGATGCTTTCACGCTAAAACATTTGCTTCCAAAATAAATTAAAGGTAAATGAAAGCATGTCAATAATATAAATACAACATTTATACATTACATAACCATTTTTCTTCACGAAAGAAACAATAAAGATCCACCCAATAGAAAAAAGTTGAGTTACAATGTATAATGTGTGTATGATAAAAATTCAGAACGAGAGCAAAGCTCTATCTTCCCGCTTGTTTTCTGATAATTCACATTCTGAGCATGAAACTATACAAAAAAAACGAAACTGCTGAAGAGAAGAAACGTTGGCTAAAAAATTTGAAGTATTCCAACTATAAACAAGAACAGCAATAAAAATCTGAACTGAATGTTCACCTTGCACCAATAACACGAGTCTTGCTTTAACGTGGACAATGATGCAGAGACAGATATTTATGTTGATCAGTCAGAGACACAGAGGCAGAGATAAGATAGGTGATCAAACAGACAGAGATACAGAGAGAGAAAGATAAGTGTCGAGAGATATGGAAACAGACATATGGTCAGACCAACGGAGGCATAAAAAGACAGAGAGAGATAGACGGTAATATCGACGGAGGCACATAGAAACATCTAAACAGGTAAGCAGACCTCACTGTAGGATTCTTCAGACGAAATTTCAAGGAAAGAATAGTCTTTTTTCATTCGATTTTTTTTTTCTTTTGGAAAAAAAAAAGGGGGGGGGGGGGGTTAAACAGGTTATTTGTAGGCAAAAAATGTTTGGGAAGAACGCTCGGTTCAAAGTTTTTAGTAGAACAGCATTTTACTTCTTTAATTCGACCAAGGCGTTTGGGGTTTTTTTCCCTTCTTTTCTTCTTTTTTTTTCTTCTTTTGCTTCATTCTTTATTCTTTCTCATCATAATGTAGCTCTTCTATTACTCCTTGCTATGCCTTAAGTTGTTTTGATCTAGCGGGTAAATCGAGAATTTTAAAACTAGCAGGCAAAATACCATTTTCAAAGATATTTTTACGAACACCAATGTTTGGTTTGGCTATTTGGTCTGGCATTGAGGAGTCGCTCTAAATCAAGATCAGGTAATTACACGCTAGATCGAAACTCAACGAGTCAAGTTTAGCTTCTTCGCTCAGTTCGACCTTATTGAGTTCCATGTGAAGCTAAGTATATATTTTGAAAGGTACCAGTTCTCACCATCAAATGATCTCTTTATGGATCCCCAAGTCCTTATTGCCAGAACACGCTCTTCTGATGAACTTTCTTATTTCCTCCTCCCCCTCTTACCTTACCCCAGTTATCTTTTCGCCCAGGCATGTGCAATATCAAAGTGAAGGAAGAGTAAGGAATCTTTTCTACAAGCGCTGGACTGAGCGAGGAAGACCTAGAACTTTAAGAATTTTGGGAGCAACCGAAGATCATGTGCAGCCGGCGGTTTCTCCTGAAAAGTTTTACAGACCTGCAGTAAAATTGTCTCAACGTCATAACAATTGAGATTATTGCTTTTATAAATGAATATCAAAGTCGTAATCGACGTATCAGCAAGGTAATCGCGAAAGCAACCGATCTTAAGTATTATTTCACGAGATAAAGGGTTTGTTTTGTTTTGGGTTTTTTTTAATGAAGATACTGAATGATTATAATGCATTTTCGCTAACGCGTAACCATAGTCGTATATCTAGCTAAAGCAAAAGAAGGTGTACCGATAACTTTCGTCTTTCTGTCTCTCTTCTCTCTCTCTCTCCCTCTATTTAAATATATCTATGAATCTATCTTCATCTCTTCTCCCTCCCCCAACCCTCCCGTCTATCCTTTTTCTGTCAAAAATACTCTGCTGATCACTTTACAAGTATGGCTGATGTAAAAGAAATTTTGTTTAATATTTGACTACTTCTACCTACTATCGAAATGAATTCTTCGTCTTCTCTATTTAAAAAATGAATGATAAATTTAAAACCTTTTTTTTACTTTCAATGCCAAAATATCCAAAATCCTTACACTTAGTTCGATTGTTTGTTTTTTTTTATCTTGGCCCATCAGTCAATCACAGGATATCTTTCTGGCATGAGAATGATGTGAGAGAAGATCAAGTTGCGATGTAGACACTGAAGCTGTGAGAGTTCATGTGATGGATAGACTTCATTTTAGATCCCAAAGATCTAAGGAGGACATCACAGACTTCTCAGACCTTTCAATAATCGAATCTGTTGGGACAAAATACATTTTTACATCATTATCTTTCCGCCAATGTTGAATATTCATAATAGCTATTGCTAGATCTGCATCCACAAAAAATGCGTTGAAATCCTGCACCAAACTGCTCCATTTCAAGTGAAGATAACAAGTGCATGAAATAACCTGAGGATAGAAACTCGAAAGTTTGGATCGACATGGATGAACTCAATTCTGACGGACCACAACCCACAAGTTCAGTTCCATATATGGAAAGTCACCACAGAGGTTAGTAATACTCGACGATAGTTTGATAAATTTCATTTATATGCCTTTTTATTGAAACAATTTCAATAGGAATCATAGTATTTTCTTTTCAAAATAGCCTAATATGCGTTATACATTTTTTTCTGCTCTAATATGATGGCGTACCCTTATCTCTCCTAAACATAATTACTGGACAAGAAGATTTGATACATCGTAGTTTTTCAACAGTAGAACTGTTTTGTGTTCACAGTGAGCATCTTAGTATCTGTGCAAGTTGCTACCACTTTTTTGTTGGTTCAAAAATTCAAGCGTTTTTGGTTTTCGGGGGGGTTGGCTCTTAGTCAATAAAATTATAAAAGAAAGCGAAAATAAGCACTTTCCCCTCAGCTTTCATCCAAGTAATAAACTAAAATTGATTCCTCTTTCAGACACCTGTTTCTCAACATATCATTGTAGTAAATAATATATATATATAGTTATGCAACGGGTTAGGTTTGGCTGATGTGATCTACAAGCGGCTGTTCGTAGTGAATAGAGCTCACTGTCAACATCTACATGATCATTTAGTCGTGTCACTGATTCGGTACTTATGGTTAAACATAGATGAAGTAATTTAATCTGTTCTCTTTTAAAATAGGCTAAGAGAGACCTTGAGACGTCAAAGCTTATCAATTTGCAATTATTCTTTATTCCTCCGCAACCTTGAGCTGAAATAAGAACGTTCAATATCGTTGCATGGTTGCGTTGCTAAAATTAACGGCTGATTATGACTGGGCCGAAATGGTTTGAGTGAGCATGAAAATAAGCCTTGGGTTTATGAGTAGGTCGTAATGATTCGTTCATTTTTGTGTAACAAACATTCTAATTGGCTCTTGAAAAGAATATGACCTTTTTTATCTTTAAAGAAAAGGGCGTCTAGGCCCAGCCGTGACTGAAGTGAAATACAAAGGAGATGTGAGATACCTTCGCACAATGTCCTTGAAGATGACATAAGTAAGCAGCTAACACATAACATACTCTTGGGCAAATTGCACGTGTTCAAAATTTCCTCGCTCACTTCTCCATTTTGGATTGGTGTGAAAGATGCAGAGGACGGTTACTCTTGGTCAAGATGAATTGAAAATAATATTTTTAGGCCTAGAAAGACTGTTGGTTTTTAAGTATTCTTTTTTAAAAAACTTTAATAAGGATATAGAAAGCAAATCTTGATCTAGTCTAGATTTAATATTTGGCCATTTCGTTATCCAGTAATGGCCAAAAATAAGGTGCAGTGCCATGTGTGTAGAGTCTACTAGTGTAACTACTTGCCAATGTAGCACCTAGATATCTTCTTTCAGCTATGATGCTAATTAATAAAAGCTTGTAGCTTCTAGTGGCTTAAGCAATCTATGGCTGTACACTTTAGTTGTGATCCATACGTGGCTCATTAAAAGACTTGCATGTATATGTATGTATGTTGATATATATATATATATATATATATATATATATATATATATATAATTATATATATATATGTGTGTGTATGTGTATACTGATACTACTACTACTACTACTACTACTACTACTACTACTACTACCACTACCACTACCACCACCGCTGTTATTGTTGTTGTTATTATTGTCATCATCATCATCATCATCATCATCATCATCTCATCCTCATCCTCATGATCATCATCATCATCATCATTGTTATTATTATTATTATGATTATTATTATTATTATTATTATTATTATTATTATTATTATTATTATTATTATTATTATTATTATTATTATTATTATTATTATTATTATTATTAGGGCGGTCACATCTCTTCTTTGATGTACGGTTCTATTATACCAGCCTGCTTAAGGACCTTAGCGAAGATTTACTATCTAAAACTTACAATCGTAATTTATGGATGCAATACAGCAACTTCTATGATGTTTCTTCTTCAGCAGATTCCATCCTATCGACAACTAGACCTGTGTCATGCTGTTTGCTTATTATGAAATGGACGGAGCGGAGCATGTTTTCCTTGATTGCCCAAAGAGACTGCCCCAGCACGGTGACCCTGCTGCGGTCTTAACAAAGCTAAGTGGGATTGTATGCTTCTCATTTGTTTTAAGAAAACGCAGTGTTGATTTAGTTTTGATTTTTAACGCTTTTAACAAAATTCTCACACGGAAGTATTGTGATTTACATCATCTGCTCGTCATTGTTCAGGTTGTTCTCTGTCTTGTCCATTATAGTGATACGTTTATCAAGTCTTGTTTGAGCACTGCTTATTCTCTATCTTTCTGTAAACTGAAACTTTATATGCCGTTTTTTTTTTTTAATCCGTACCTGTTTATTGGATAAATTTTGTTTCCTTTCTTGCACATAGATCATACAAAGATGCCTAAGCAGATTCTTCTTCTTTCGGCTGAGGATCATAGTTTAACTGCTTCAGTTTTTACTGATTTTTTTTTTTATGTGTTTTGAGTCACAAGACACCGTTTATCGTCTGCCATTCTCTTCACCGTTATCTTTATCAGATTTTTTTTAAACAAACTCAAATCTGTTGTTGTTTTTGTTGATGTTGTTAATGTTTTATTCTTAGATTTAAAAACTGCAATAGTTAAACCCGAAAACCTGCTTTTTTGTTTTGTTTTTTCAATTGTATATAGTGATTATGTAAGTTTTACCTTTTCAATACCATGTAAATTTACAGCAACCTTTGGAAACAAAAACAAGCTGACTGGTCTGCAAGCACTTTGGTTTTCCTTTGGTATGGAAGTACGAGTATATTTACAACCGAGATCTAGAAGAAAAAAAAATAGGACAGAAGCAAAAAATTCAAAAATATGTGTGGCGCAGTGAACTTCAAAATTCATCGTGCTTTAAGAAGCCTGTTTGAACATGAACTTTAACCCTCCCCTACATAGGTTACTTGGGCAGGGTTTCAACTCCCCCCAAAAATGGAAATGTTGGTCTTTGCATTTCAGTTTTTCAGTCGGGGGGGTGGGGGGGGGGGGGTTCATATAGATTTGCGCTCATTCTAAAATAATATTAGCATTACTTTGTCGCCTTCTGTCGTCTCGTGTTTAATGTTCTTGTTTTACCTAATAAGTGACTAAATGGGGGCTCTAACTCCGAAATCAAAGTTATTCTCTGCTTGCCTGAAGTTGACTACAAACTAGAGATTCTTTGAGTATTTTGGTTTGGTCAGTGCTATGCTGTAATAAACAAATCTTCCTCTTCGTTCACGCTCTAAAAAAACTGTTGCGGAGCTATTTGATCGTGAAATAGTTTTAATTCCGCTACACACTTTTCTTGTGGCATGTGTTTAGCTCAAAAAGTCCTCTATTCCTGTTTCTTCTACTATTCTTTTCTGTAAGGATATATAAATGATATAACCTGCCTTTCTTTTCCGTTTGCTTGGCTCCTACCATTCACGCAAACTTCCAAATGTTACCACCACCTAACACTGTATGCTGTTGTTGCCCGTGATTATAAAGCAGTTTCAGCATCCGCTGCTTTTCAGCCTCTCTTCCGCATTCTTCGCTTCCGTTGACTCCCGGCACCATTCTTCCACTTTTTTTTTTTTTTTTTTGTTATTCTGTAGCTTTTAAGTCGACTTTTGCTCAATATTGCCAACTACTACCTCCTCAATCATCTCTCTCTCTCTCTCTCTCTCTCTCTCTCTCTCTCTCTCTCTCTCTCTCTCTCTCTCTCTCTCTCTCTCTCTCTCTCTCTCTTTCTCTCTCTCTTGTTTAATTCAATAGGTTTAAAAGCCCCTCTTGCACTTTCCTATCTGTTAGCTTTCGTTTCGATATTCAATTTTTTCAGGTTTCTAGCTACTTCCTGAGCACCAGCTCATCTCTAAACATTTGTATTCTTTTCCAGCTCCGTTCCTCTTTTCTCTTTTTCTTAGTTTTTATCTTTGTATATCTCTCCAGAGGCTTTCAGCACTTACCTTCACCTTTCCTCCTTTTCAGTCTTTTTTTTTTTTTTTGCTTACCTCTGCGGTGGCTTGCAGCCCTTCTTTTTTTCCCTCTTATCCAATTTTTCTTTCTCTCCAACACTTCGAAGGATTTCAGCCTTTCTCTCCATCTTTCCCTCTGTCTAGTTTTTCTTCTTTAATTTTTTTTTTGGGGGGGTCTCTCTTTCTTTCTCTCTCTGTCTCTCTCTATCTTCCTTTCTTTTTCTCTTTCTCTCTCTCTCTTTCTTTCTCTCTTTCTCTCTTTCTCTCTCTTTTTTTCTCTCGGCTTACAGTCCTTCTCTTCATCTTTCCCACTATCTAGTCTTTCTTTTCCTGTCTATCTCTCAGGTGACTTTCAGCCTATCAGACGCAGAAGATAGTCGGAGCCGCAGAGCGTCGCGCTGACAGAACGGAGGTGCGACGTTCTGGTCCCGACTTGACCAATCTGATGTCTCGAGCCTAACAGTCTCTGTGACTGTAGAGGTTACAATGACATTGCACTAAGTCATTGCCTTTAGATTTGTGAATACGCAGAGGTTGCATTGACATAGCACTTAGCCAATGCCTCTGGGTTTCTGAATCATCTCAGGTTGCAATGACATTGCATTTGTTCATTGCCACTGGGATTGTGAAAAAAGCAGAGGTTGCAATGGCATTGCACTTAGCCATTGCCTCTGGCTCTGCAAACAGGCGGAGGTTGCAATGACATTGCACTTAGTCATTGCCTCTGAGTTTGCAGCTGAACGCACAAGTTGCGGCCCTGAAAGGCATGTAGCCTCAAGAGGGTGCAGGATCAGAAACCAAAAAATAAAAAACTCTATGGCTCTCAGCTCTTCTCTTTACTTTTCTCCATTTCTGTCTCTCTTAATTTCTCTTCCTTTATTCTCCTACTAGCTAGCCTCTAACCAAACTAATCCTTTTCTTCTGTACCATAGCCTCTGACCAATCTCCTCCTTCACCTTCTTCTGACCTTTGTTCCTTCTCCCCATCCCTTGTCATAAAATCCTCTACCCACTGGTATCCATTACTTTTCTTTTGTAGTCATCAAATGAAACCACTCCAATCTTTCCTTTTCTTCTCTCTCAGGCTCTTAAAGGTTCACTTAAATTTTCCTCTTATCTGGGCCGTCCAGTACATTTCTTCCTTTTTCTTTTTACTTGATGGTCTTCATCCCTCTTCTTGCGTTATTCTCTATCCGACTGTCTCCATTGCTCCTCTCAAAACGATGACTTCCAGTTTTTCTAATTTTTTTGTTCTATTTCCAAGCCTTTCATAAATTTACTTTTGTTTTTCCCTTACGTGATAGCTTTTATCCCTTTTCTTTCTCATTTCTTCTTTTTTTCCTTTATTAGATGGCTTCAATTTGTTGTCTTCTGTTTTTCTCTTACTTTGTCCTCCTACTCGATGATCTCTATCTATTCTTGGTGAGTTTTTTTTTTCTGATGGTTCTCTTGAATTTGTATGTGTTGTATGAATGTATGAATTCTAAGATTAGGCCATACCTAAAATGTTATAATTTTTTAATTTAAATAACTTTTCTAACAGATGTTTTAATCGATAGCTGAATTATGTGTGTGTGTGTGTATATATATATAAACTGCTTTAAATTTCTCTTCTCACAAGGTGATATTATTTAAAAAATGGATTTAAAATGATTATATAACCAAAAGATGTCCCCACGTGCTTGTCAATATTTTACACATGGCAAAATTAGAAAGCTTGGTGAAATGAAAATATAAGCAACAAATCTGAAACAATTGAACGATATCAATAACCAGTTCTTTCTACCTCATCTATTTCAGAAAACTAGAGTACGAAAATCAATAAACATATCCCGACATCTTATTTTGCTCTGCACACTATTCGTTTTAATATTTAATAAGGTTCCTGCCTTAAATCTCGAAACCCTGAAGTTATCACTCAAGGAGATTTGGGCTTATAAAAGCAGTTGATCTGTCAATTCACAGGTCCTTAATGCTTCTTTAATTATGGTGGACTGAGCGATGGTTGATCACTAGATTGATTTTTTTCTATATTCAAACAATGATTTGTAAATTGGAAAATAATTGTGAATCAATCGTGGTGTTAGGCAATGGAAGATTTTTAATAGAAAATATTGCGAGGGATTTCTGTCATAAATAATTTATGTTGTATCATAAAGAAACTGACATTCCAAATACAAACCTTTTATATAAATAAGTAAAGACCAAGTTTTTAAAAAATCTCTCACCAGGCTTCAAATTCCTTACAGTTGACGGAGAGCTGTGGTTGGTGTGACTGGTCAACCCTACTCCTCGGACAGCTGCAGAATCCATGAACAACGTGTAGGATCACTTCTTTGTCCAGGTGTAAAATGATGTTTAAATAGATTTGGAAATGATTAAAAGCTTTCAAATTTAAACATTATATCGTTTATTACATTGCATTGCTTAACATTGCAACTTCCTTTAATATGAAGGCAAATTTGAACTGAGTCTTTTCTTTTTGTGAGTTAATCTTAAGAAGATCAAAGTTGTAGCTTAACAAGGTAAACTTTTCACCCCGTGGGACTAAAGTCGGGACATTATGTGCGAACACCACTTATTATAAATAATACCACTCGAGAATATTCAACCAGGAAATGGTGGCTAAGGACATAAAGCATTCACTCTGTCATCTTCAGGAGCGTTTCCTCGTGTTTGAGTTCCACATTTTCGGAACGTAAATTTAAAGCTTCATCTTTTCAGCCTCTCTGCATACCCGATGGGGGCTGGGTTTTGATATAATAAATGGCCTGAGATCATCTTATTATGTACGAGCTTCATAGAACAGCCAATCATGTTATGCTCCTTTGAAAAAACGTAACGTGTTTAGTTTGAACATTCCTTTTTCTTATGAACACTTCATTTTCAGGAGCGTTTCCTCGTGTTTGAGTTCCACATTTTCGGAACGTAAATTTAAAGTTTCATCTTTTCAGCCTCTCTGCATACCCGATGGGGGCTGGGTTTTGATATAATAAATGGCCTGAGATCATCTTATTATGTACGAGCTTCATAGAACAGCCAATCATGTTATGCTCCTTTGAAAAAACGTAACGTGTTTAGTTTGAACATTCCTTTTTCTTATGAACACTTCGTTTTCTCATTTATCTTTGTATATCTCCTCCTCCTCTCAATTATCTCTCTCCATCTCTCTCTTCATCTTAATCTCCATCTCTCTCTCTCTATCTATCTATCTATCTATCTATCTATCTATCTTCATTCTCTAGAAACTGTTTTTATGTCTCTTTATCAGCTTAGCAAAAGCCTTAGCCTCTCTCAGGTGTAAAAGATACGCGAGGTGCCTGGAGTTCGAGTTGTGTACAGTCGTTGTTGAAGCTGCCCCCACATGAACATTTCTTTGAACAACACGATTTTAATAATTCTTTAAAGCCTCAGTAAAAATTAAATTTTACAGGCTGTTTTTTCACTTGTCAATAGCCTTGTAAGATGCCCTGAAATAGTTCAAAGATCTTAAATAATAATATTGCTTTCGATATATCCGTTCCTGTCATACTCCAGTTGTATAAACTATGCTATCCCTTTTGAGAGCAAATTATTACTGTGTTTTTTTTTATACTTCGCTTTCTGATCAGTAAAATTTGCTGACTTTCCTGATCCCCTCTCCCGCCTCCGATCTTGACCTTGACGATGACATCGGAGAAGAGAGGTGAAATAATTTGGACCAGAAATGTGTCTTGACTCACAGTCAGAAAAATTTATTCAGGTTCACAGCATTGTTTTGGTTTAACTTCTAGCACAATGCACAGGGGAGAGGCCTGTGAGGTGAATTCCGAGGGTTAACTGTGGATTGGTAGGTTTGACGAGTTATTAAATGAAAAACAAAACAAAAAGTTTAGAAAGCCATGCGTTGGTTTAGTTGAAAGGAAATTTTGGTATAATAATGATTTTTTTTTTACTATTTCTGTAGCAGACCTAGTTTTATAAAGTAAAATATGATATTAAAAGCAAGGCAATTAAAGTCGATAAAATAAAATTGCTAATCAAGACTTAAGTCGCTAACTTTTACCAGTTAAATATAACAATTTTTTTTTTCAGAAATTCGTTTTCAGGCCGTTTCATATATTTCAACTTGAAAATAACGCATGATATTATTCCTTCCCTTCAGATTTGAGGGTCTGTTGTATTTTCCTCAGCAGGAATTAATCTCGGGCATGCCTCTACAGCACTAAGTTTGTAATCTGGATCATTGCAGTATTTCAGCAGCAGTTGAATCAGAGATATGACCGAAGACCAAACATAACCAGAGAAAACGTCCATGCCATGTTTCTTGATTGATGCTTTGACACAAGTAAGTTTACACGTTCCGTTTTCTTTTCGCACCTCTTTGTATCCTCCTGTCTTTCTTTTCATTTAATAGTTTTATATTTCCGTCATCTGTATTATTCTCTCCCACCTTATAACCCTCTTCTCTTTTCCCTCCCGAAAGAATCATAATTTTTCCTCTTTATTATCCTCTCCCACTCTCTTTCACCCCACTTTCTCCCCTCTCTCTCTCTCTCTCTCTCTCTCTCTCTCTCTCTCTCTCTCTCTCTCTCTTTCTCTCTCTCTCATTCTCTCTTTCTCTCTTGTTAATTTTTCTTTCAGCATTATATGTGTGTCTCTATGACGCAAATTGCGAACCCAAACTCTCAAGGCACAACTTAAGATAAAATAAGATAACAACTTTTGCATCTCTCTTGGGGAAATTCAAAATTGACATGCCCATTAACATAAGAAAGACATGAATACATACAATTAAAATTCAGCTACGTGTATATGCAAAAAAATGTATAGACAAATTCACACTGCATTAGAAACGTTTCGAAAGAATGAATTGTTTGGATTGAGCGAGTTAAATCGCCAGAGTTGAAGCAAAGTATATGAGACCTTCCATGCATCTCTATCCGTCGTCGATTTCAGTGCATCTGTCACATGCCTTACATCTAGCCACTTTGTTCGTCCATCCAACACCTTTTCACGCTGTTTTCCCTGCTGCTTTTTCCTCCGATCATTCCAACTGTCACAAGATGTTCTAGGTTCTCTCTTCTCATCACATGGCTAAGAAAGTTTGCTTGGCGGTTAGATATTCTATCAATGAGTCATATTGTTGTGTCGGCTTCTCGTAACACTATTTCTTTTGATTTCTTTGCAGTCCATGAGATCGTAGCATTCTCCGTAGGAATCACATTTCTGTTGCCTCCAGTTTCTTTAATAGCTTGGTATGTATTAAAGTGCTCAAGTATTTGAAATGATTTCTTTGCTTCCTTTATTCACATTGATAAAAATGTTGACCTGTGGACACTCATTATTTTTACTGACGACCATTTCTTCTGTCTTTTTGCTATTCAATTCCAGTCCTTTGTTCCTGCTTTCTTCTTCAGCAATGTCTAATGACTGTTCCAGGTCTTATTTTCTGCATTTAATACAGTGTCATAAGCGTATCTGAAGTTTACATTGTGCCCTCCTACTTTAATTTCTGGATATCCATCTAAGTTTCGCATAATTATTCTGAGATGATTTTCCCATCAAGTCAGACAGCTGCTCTCTGTTCCTAATACATATTTTTGATCACTCGATCTTTTCCATTAATCTTGAGCAGTGCTAGTTATGTTATTATGTCGTCATGCCGTACTCTGTCAAATGCCTTGGTGTAGTCAATAAAACGCAGATTTACCTCTTTTTATACTTCCAGAGTTCATTCAATTGAATGAAAGTTCGAAGGATGTAGATTGCATTTGTTTTACCTTTTCCCTCCACAAAGCCACACTGTTCCTCTGCATGTTCTGGTTTCTAATCTTCATCATTGTGATCCTTAAAAGTATTTTGGTGATGTGACTCATAAGACTGACCATTCTATGCTGGCCCTGGAACATGGTTATGCATTAATAAAATATAGAATATCAGATTATTTCTTTTGATTTACAAATCCCAAATGAATTCAAAACAACTTTCTAAGCTCCTGAACTCCAAGACAATTACCGCATCCTGCAAATCGATCTATCCATGGACAAAAGTACTCGTGGTGAATACTCTTAAGTACAGGCAGTATCTTGTTCTATGGTTTTATTCAAACAAAACAAGCGTGTTTCCCCGAATTCTTAACCTACAAATAAAGAAGAGAATTTTATCCCTCTCTCAAACACCTGCCTCTAGACATACTATTGAAGTAATTGAAATCAGGAGTTTTACAAGTCGCTCCATGAAACTGCTTTGTTCAAAATATCCTCAATATAAGGGATTTGTCTCAAGAGGCAAAAAACCGGCTCTCTCTATCTCAAAGTATAGTACTTTAAGACTTGGATAGAGCATTTGTCGTGGTGACAGATAATTTTGTCGATCTTCAACTTTTATTAAATGCGAGCTCTTGTCTGCATTGAGCTTCAGAAATGAACTTCCATGCTCTCCATATACAAGGAAAAGATGAAAAGTGTCTTGTAAAGTCAATCAGATTATAGGATTGTGAAGATTTACCTTTGGGACCATGAAACTCGTTGGTTCAAATTGTCTTGAGTTTGAGGAGGGATTTTGTTTCAAGAGACAAAAAGTCAGTTTTATCTCTCAAAATATGATACATTTAGTTATGGAAAGAACATTTCTCTTGGTGACAGAAAGTTGTATGGGTTTTGCACTATTATTAAATGTGAGCTTTGTCTACTTCGAGCCTCCGAAAATATTCTATCATACGCTCCATACACAAGGAGAGATGGAAAGAAAATTGAATTGCAAAGACAATTTAACTTTGTTGTGAAAATTGACATAATAGAAACAAAAAATTCATGAGTGGGTTATTCTAACAGCAAAAACATCCCAAAAACAAGAACAAACCCACCATCACCACCACCAGCAAAAAGACTAACAATGAAATAAAAACCAACGAGGAAAAAATTGTACTACATCTTATTTCAGCTCTCTTTTGTTTAACAGAAAAATCAAAAGGCAAATGAAAAAAAAAAACAATGTGCGGCTCATATTGGAGAAAATAAAATGTATCCATTGTAATGTTTTCGGCACAGATTTCGAAACTTTATGATTACCTTACAAGATAACAAATTATCCCTTTGCCATTGTTATGTTTGACATGATATAGTCCATCCAGCTCTGCTTAGGAGGACCTGTTCGATTCTCCTCCATACCTGTGAATATAGTCTTTGTACGCTGGTCCTTGGTGCTGATTCTTCTGTACTCCCAGAAAAATGCATCTCACACGATGTTTAAAATAGTTTCAATGTTGGTTTCAGGGATAAAACAAACTGATTAAGTATTCCTCTGTCAAATCCTCAAGGCTCTTCTCTGGGGTTTGACCTATCAGTGAGCGAGGGGAGGTTACTTTCTATGTAAAAATTGTGTTGATGCAACCTCATTTCTTTCCTTTTTCCAACTGAATCTTTGTGGTTTCTATAACTACTTGTTGTTTGGACCTTACACTTTTTTCTTTGAGGAAAGAATTTCCTCTTCCCCAATGCATTAGAGCGAGAAAAACGCGGGGTCAGCTTGTTTGTCCTAATACTTGATTAACTGTTTATCCTTTTAGTTTCAAGGCATGAAGTTTTGATGGGCTTGCATCTTAGTTTCTCAACAGCAAAAAAAAGGTTCAGGTTCACAGTGAGTCTCTTAATATACAAAAAAAATGCCACTTTGTTGGTTAAAGAACCCAATAGACTAGTTTTTTGTCTACCTGGTTCATAAAACTTAGAGAAAAAAAAGCGAAAACAAGCAAGTTTTTATCCTACAAGCAAGAATTTGTATTTTGTTTCACCTTCAGACTCCTGTCTCTATACGACCATTGTGGTAAATGGAAACTGTTTAACACGTCGGTCCATGAAACTTGTTTGTTCAACTGTCCAGAATTTGAGAGATTTTGGTTAAAGAAAATAAAATCAGTTCTGTCAAAATATAATACATTTAGCGCGGTGACAGTTTTATCGATCTTGTGTTTTTATTTAATGCTAACTCTTGTCTACATCGAGTTTCCGAAAATACGCTACCATACTCTCCATAGCCAACCGAGAGGCGTAACGGAAATTGCATTGCAAAGACAAATTCATGCGGTTGTGAAAATTAACATAAAAGATAAAAAGAAACTAAAGAGTTTCATCCACTGGCAAAAAGAACCAAAAGCAAAGACAACCACACTTATCACCACGATAATCATCATCAGCAGCAACGAGCAACAAAGAAATAAAAACCAACACGAGAAAAACGATACACGCTATTTCAGTTCTCTTTTGTTTTAACAAGAAATGAAAAAAAAAATGAAAAGCCCATTATGTGGCGCATGATACGGAAAATGAAATGTATCTATTGTATTGTTCCACACGCTGACATTACAGATACCTACTAAGAGAACAGGTTATCTCTTTGCCATTGTTAAGTTTGACATGGTATAGTCCGCACAGCTCTGCTCAGGAGGAACTGTGCGATTCTCCTCCCTACATGTTATTATAGTCTCTATACGCTGGTGCTTGGTGCTGATTCCCAGGAAAATGCATCTCATATGATGTTTCTGGTAGTTTCAATCTCAGTGAGGTACATTTAAGATCTGTCTTTCGTTGTTTCATTACAGGGGATCACAAGGGCAATCATTCTGCTCTGTAAATTAGTTACTTTAAGGTTCTTTATGGACATCTGGAAAGCCAGTCCTAAAGGACACATCACATCATATACATAGGCTACTTATCGTGCGATTCATTCCTGACACGAAGCAAAAGACTAATGAATAGTGCGAACTTCCATATCTGCCATGCGTGTATTCGCGCATTTTTTTTATTTTTTTTTAGTAATTAGTAGACTTCAGCTTATATTTAATGGATTGCATATCTTGTTTGCTATTTGAACTGTTTCTCTTTTTTCTTTAATCTTTGTTCTTTTGTGGATTCTAGTTTTTCTCATTTATCATGTTTTTTACAAGCATTGCAGCATTAAGCTCTGCATTGAGTAGCGTTCGATTCCCGTCTTACCTAATATCCTTTCTGCTTTGTAAATTTGTCATTTTAAAGTTCTCTGTAGACATCTGGATAAATCATCTTAATGGGTGTCTAGACAGATGGTACTGGTGTCATACCATAGGCAACTTTGGGTGCAATTAATTATTGGCAGAAAGAAAAGCATGTCTCTTTCTGGCACGTGTCTTCTATGAAATACAGCAACTCCAAAATGTTTGTAGGATAGATCGAAATTTAGTCTATCTGATCGTTATTCTTTCAGCCTTCTTGTTTTGTTTATCCATGCCACAGAAACAAAACAAACTTTTATAATCTCTTGCATATGTATGACTGTCAGCCCAATCTTCAAGGCTCTTTCTCTCGCGTTCAACCAATCAGTAAGCCAGGGGAGGTTACTTCTTACAAACGCATTGTGTTGATACAACCTCGTTTCTTATCTGTTTTCTTACTTGAATCTTTGTGGTTTCTGTATTTGTTGTTTGGACCTCTTTGAAGAAAGAATTTATCCTTGCTCTATGGTTTGAAGGAAATAGTCAGTACTTTGTATAATATAAAATATATACATTTAGCTGTGGATAGAATATTTGTTGCGTGACAGTTTTATCGATCTTGTACTTTTACTAAATGCGAACTCTTGTCTAAATCAACCTTCAGAAAATATATAACCACACACTCCATATAAAAGGAAAAATGGAAAAGAAAATTGAATTGCAAAGGCACGATAACTTTGCTGTGAAAATTTACATAACAGAAAAAAAATTATCAGTGGGTTATTCTGCTAGCAAAAACACCTAAACAGCAAGGACAACCGCTAACATTACCACCAGCAGCGACAAGAGCAACAATGAAATAAAAACCAGCAGAAGAAAATCGATACACCTTATTTCAGTTCTCTTTTGCATAAACGGAGAAATCAGAATGTAAATGAGAAAAAAAACACGATATGCGTCTCATATTAGAGAAAAAAAATCTATCTAGTGTGATGTTTCACACGCTTTCTTTGACAACGTGTACAACTACCCTCTAAAAAAATCAGGCTTATCTCTTTGCCACTGCTGAGTCTCACATGATGGAGTCCCGTCTATTTCTGCGCGGGAGGAACTGTTCGATTCTCCTCCCAACATGTGAGTATAGTCTCCGCATCCTGGTCCTTGGCACCGATTCTGCTCAAACCTTAGGAACATCTCACTCGAAGTCTAGAGTAATTTCGGTGAAGCATATGGAGGTCCATCTAAGACCTCATCGCTTTTGCCAATGTTTTTTTACTAAGGGAACACAAGGACAACCAGTTCCAGATAAACCAAAGAATACCAGCTCAGTGAGCTGAATCTCCAATATTTTCAGCCGACGTTACTATAAAAGTGTACAGGAAATTGGATGACCTTTGAATTCTACGAACTTCATGACTGATATGCCTGGAATCGTCCATTTTGTTTGCATGGAGCTTCGGCTAATATTTATGTGATTACTTATTTCGTTTGCTGTTTCAACTTTCTCTATTTTCTTTTTTATTCTCTTGTAGATTCCTGCCTTTAATTCCGCTGATTTATTGTTTTTTACTCGCTTGCTCCAACCATTTCAGCATTTAGCTCTGCTTTGAGTAGTGTTGAGTCCAATGCCTTACCTTATACTTACTCGCCTTAGTAACTTTGTTTCTTCAAAGTTCTATATGGAAATCTGGGTAACCACACGGCAACCTGCCGTATTATCTTTGGGGTTTCAGTATTTGTTGTTCGACCGTTTCTTTCAAGAAAGAATTTCTCCTTGCCCTATGCAATTGAGGATGTTTCTCACCCAGCTTTATACCTACAAGTAATAAACTGAGTTTTATTTCTTCTTCAGACATCTGTCTCTATACATACCATTGTAGTTAATGAAATCAGGAGACTGTTTTAACAAGTCGGTCCATGACATTGGTTTGTTCAAACTTTTATGAGTTTCAGAGATTTTGTTTGAAGGGCCAAAAAAAAACACCTCTCTTTGTGTGTGTGTGTGTGTCTCTCTCTCTCTCTCTCTCTCTCTCTCTCTCTCTCTCTCTCTCTCTCTCTCTCTCTCTCTCTCTCTCTCTCTCTCTCTCTCTCTCTCTCTCTTCTCTATATATTCAGACTGTTACACCCAGCAATCAAGCTATCTTCCACTCGTGCACGTTTAGGCCTGGAGAGTCCAGCAATAGATTTCTTATCTTCCACATCGTATCATCCAATTGAACTCTTATGGTAAAACACTGGCTAATATATTGATTCAAGCATCAGTCTGGTGCTATCCTCGTGGTTAATCTCTTTCATGTGAAAATTTCAACTTTCATTTTTATTTTTTGCGTCTCTCGGAGACTTTTTTTTAAATTGTCAAGGGTCATTGGCATCACTCAGTGACCTTTAACCTCGTTGTATTGAAAGCAACACTGTTTATCTTCAAAACATGATTTTATTGTTGAAAACAGTTACCAAAAATTAGTCAAAAATATATCCTTTAAATTAAAGATGACACATTAAAAAATTGCAAACATTAATTAAAGAACAGCAAGCCGATATTATAAATAGCACGAAAGACACCATTTCAAAGCTTTTTTGGTCTTATGTGACTAATGCTTTGATCCAATGCACGCTTACCTCCTTCCACAGCGCGGGTTTTAAACCCGTTGGCGCAACTTAACTGGTTGTTGAATTGAATTGCATCATGAATGTCTCTCATAACAAGTTCTGCTTTGTTACCCATACAAAAACAAAGCCCAATCTTTTTTTTTTTTTTTTTGGACCGATCAAAATAAGTTCTCTTTCGTATAATAGAGGTACCGTATCCATTCGGACGTCCTTCCAAAAACAGTTTCGGGTTTACTTTGAACCTCTTAGTATCTGTACAAGCTGCTGTCTCTTTATTGTTGGTTCAAAAACCCGGCAACAGCCTTTTGTATTCTCTTTGACGAAATTTACAAGAGGAAATCGACAATAAGCATGTCTCTCACAGCTTTTATCCTGCAGGTAACATACGGAGTTTTCTTTCTCCTCCATAATCTATCTCTATACATGCATTTGTAGTAAATGAAATCAAGTGACTTTAACACGGTTTATGAAACTGGCTGGTTCGAAATATATTCTGAATGGTGGATTTTATTTCAAGTGAAAAAAAATCAGTTCTCTGTCAAAATATGATCCATTAATAGATTGATAGAACATTTGATTTTGTGACAAATATATTTATCGATTTTTTACTTTTATGAAATGTGAGCTCATGTCTACATCGAGCCTCTGAAAATATGCTACCATACTCTCTATACACGAGGGAAAGATGAAACGGAAATTGTGTTGCAGAGACAAATTAATGCGGTAATAAAAATGTACATCAAAGAACAAAATTAATGAGTGATATACTCTAAAAGCAAAATCAAAAGCAAGGGCAATTACTGCAACCACCAACATCCTTGGCAGTAGAAACAACAGCAACATTTAAATAAATACCGATAGGAGAAAAACAATACAATTTGTGTGAGTCCTCTTTTAATAGAGAATCGACAAAAAATGAAGAAAATGTGGCTCATATCAGAGATGATAAAATGTGTTCATTGTAACGTTCCACGCGCGGGCTTTGAAAATGTTTACAACTACCTACTGAGTAAAAAGGGTTATGTCTTTGCCTCTGTCACGTTTGTCATGACGATAGCCCGTCCAGCTCTACTCCGGGGGAACTGTTCGATTCTCCTCCCTACCTGTGATAATTGTCTGCATTCTGGTCCTTGCACTGATTCTGCTGTATATCTCATTTAAATACATCTTATACGATGTATGTAATAATTTCAATTAAATTTAGTGAGGGACATTAAAGACCGCAGCGCTTTGTTGTTTCTTTACCATGAGAACACAAGGGCAACCAGCTCCAGGTACACCGGAGTATAACAGCTCAGTGTTCACAGTTTGATGCATCTTCCAATATTAACAAATTTGATTAATGTATATGTGAAACGAAATGGGATGACATGGAAATTGCAACTTCCATACTGATATGCATGTATTTGTGCAGCCTATTTGTAATTACCGGGCTTTAGATAATCTTTATAGGATTGCTTCTTTTGTTTGCTGTTTCAACTCTTTTTTTTTTTTTGCTTAGTTTTAATTTTGTGTTGATTCCCGCCTTTAGTTCGACTGATTTATCATGATATTTACTCGCCTGCTGCAACCACTGCAGCATTAAGCTTTTGATTTTAATCACTTTTGATGTTCTTTTTGGACGTCTGAATAACCAGTCCTAACAGTCATCACACCATAGGGGACGCGGCGTATGATTCCTTATTGACACAAATCAAAACATGCCTCTTTCTTGCATCTTTCTTGTATGAGATGAGGCTCTTCTTAACGTCTATAAGATAGATCGTATTCGTCATGCCCTCAGTGGGAAAGTTATTTCAGCCTCCAAGTTTTGTTAATCGTGGCGTCAGGGTCAAAATTAGTTTTGATACTTTGTTTTGCTTGCATTCCTCCGCATGTCAGATTCTCCAGACATTTTTCTCGTGTTCGACCTATCAGTTAGCAAGGGAGTGTTCGAAGTTTGTCAGTTAGCAAGGGAGTGTTCGAAGTTTATCAGTTAGCAAGGGAGTGTTCGAAGTTTGTCAGTTAGCAAGGGAGTGTTCGAAGTTTGTCAGTTAGCAAGGGAGTGTTCGAAGTTTGTCAGTTAGCAAGGGAGTGTTTGAAGTTTGTCAGTTAGCAAGGGAGTGTTCGAAGTTTGTCAGTTAGCAAGGGAGTGTTTGAAGTTTGTCAGTTAGCAAGGGAGTGTTTGAAGTTTGTCAGTTAGCAAGGGAGTGTTTGAAGTTTGTCAGTTAGCAAGGGAGTGTTTGAAGTTTGTCAGTTAGCAAGGGAGTGTTTGAAGTTTGTCAGTTAGCAAGGGAGTGTTTGAAGTTTATCAGTTAGCAAGGGAGTGTTTGAAGTTTGTCAGTTAGTAAAGGAGTGGAGGGAGGGGAGTAGGGAAGAGGTCATTTTCTATTTCTATAGACGCATAGTGTTCAGGCATACTTGGTTCTTGCCTGTATGCTACTATATTTCTTTAGAGTTGAATCTTTGTGGTTTCTGCGTTTGTTGATTTGACCTCACACCTGTTTATCTGAAGAGAAAATCGTTCCTTGTTTTCCCAGTGCAGTAGGACAAGAATTACGCCGGTCAGATTGAATTGCCATTTACTTGATCAACTGTTTTTCCATTGTTTTAAAGCATGGAGTTTTGAGGTGCCCACGTACCTTTTTCTTTTCTCTTGATCAAAACTAATGACAAGAAGTTTTGATACATCGTAGTATCTCAACTGCAAAACAGTTTCGAGTTCAGAGTGAGCCTCTTAGTATCTGTACAAGTTACTGTCACTTTGACGTTGGTTCAAAAATTCAACAAACGGTCTTTTATCTCCTGAGAGAGGTTTAGGGCGCAATGTATATCAGATAATAGTTTAGGGAAATCATTTAAATAAAGGCATGGGCTGAAATTACTAAGCACATCAATTCTTTGAAGAGCGTAGTCTACAACTTTTGCGTTGTGAAACTGAAAAGTGGCTTTCCCTTTATTCTTCTCTTCCCATGTACCATTCAATATTAGAAGATTTGAAGAGGTGCACATTTGAATCAGTTTAAAGCCGTAATCGCTTGGTTTTGAATTATCATGACTACCAATTCAGAGGTCCCGCGTTCTAATCACAGTCAGGGCCAAAAAGTTTTTTAGCTTCCTTTTGTCCACCAAGCACTAAATGTGTAGCTGGGTCTTTAGAAAGCAGAGGCAAACTACGTTACAATGTCGTATGCCAAGAACAATCAAGACCTTCTTCTGGTTTCCCTACGCTCGGATCGAGTTCGGGGACTTTTCTTTTACTTTCACTTTCTAATCAAATCGATGTTGCTATCTCGGAAGAGGAGACATAGATCGGGGGAAGTAAGATTTGTGCATAGAGATGCATTTTCACGGAAAACTCGTTCCCTATATTAATAGATCATCAAGCTCTTTAGTTTTAGCATTTAAATCACCCACTAAGGTAATGCATCGATAGTTATAAAAAATTGTCTCTAGTTGTATATCTCCGAAAGCCTCTGGACTTGAGTATTTGCTATTTTCCGGGGGCACATAGCAGGTTCCAAGTATGATGTCATCATTAGAGTCAGTAATATCTTGCCTCTTTTACCCACAAAATAAAGCTAGAATCAGTCTTTAATAGAGAGAGAGAAGAACGAGAGGCCTCCTCTTTGCGTCTTCACCTCTTCCTTTTCAACCTCCTCCTATTTGCTTTTTTCATGAAATGTGTAAATCAAACTTATATAGACATTTAAATCTCTTACGAAAAAAACCTTAGGAATCATTTCACCCTATATTGACGAGCTAACAGCACAATGATACAAAGTGAAACTAAGGAACCAGCTTACTTGCTATCATGTCAGTTTTTACTTGTCTCATGTGAATGTGATATGAGAGGGTTTTAAATACATGAGATTACCATCTGTTCTGTGCAGACACTGAACTAACAAATATCTGAAATGACATCAAGGTAGCCTTCCAGAGTTCGTAGGACATCCACCGATAGTTATAGCGACTTATTGAGAAAGTACAAGCGATGCCTTCATGACAGAGTATAAGTTTTCAATAACAAAATATTTGAATAATATCAAATTGCGAGTTACTCAAAACCTGAAATGGAACTTTAAAACATGCACAAATATAATAAGTCAGCAATTTAAAGTCTTTCTTATGCTTCGCTTTTTTGTCAAATCCAAATGACATTATCATAACAAGTGGAAGTAAATTTTACTTTTAAAAAACGAAAAAGCATTGCTTTTTTATATTAATGGTTTCTTTTACTGTTATCGGAAGGCCATGAAATTTCGAAGGTCGATATTTGCAAGGCTGGCAATGGAGTTTGGAACTTCTTTTGGCCCCACTCTCTGAGACCGTATCATTTGATTACCTGAAGATACAGGGACTCTCAACAACGAGCTACCTATATTCCCGCCTCGTTGAACATTAGGAAAAATCAGCTGAAATACCCATAGGCCTGAGGGCGCTTTTAGCGTCTCTTGCTCCTTCTCTAGCTTTTTTCATAGCTAGTGAAATAAGGCTGCATGAACGAAAAGACCTATCAAATCTAACACAGGCACACAGTTCGCTCATAGCGTTCTTAAGCTATCTTAGGTTCCCAGTAATTACAGATGTTAAATTAAGTTTGAAAACTCTCTTTTCATTTTTTACTCATAAACCTCCTTTTTTCTTGTTTTCTGATCCTATTATCTGTGGGTATGACAATTATGGGTCACCCAAAATGTGGTGACAAGCGGCGACCACACAAGTCCGCTATGTTGTGCTGAATAATGTTTAGCATAGTTTTTGTGTATTAAACATCAAACTAAAACCATTCTCATAAATGCACTCCTCATTATAACTGGCCGTGGTACCGTTCAGCACAGCGCTCAAAGCTTAGAGGTGAATCCCAGCTTTCCGCTTCTCATATGTAAATCAATGCACACAAAAAACTGTCATATATTACAATTGAACCTGATATTTGAATCAGTGGACTTGATTTTAACATTTTAACTGTGAACTGTACTACTTATGCTCCAATTGGGCGTATCTCAGAGTTAAGACATTTCCCTATCAACATCTAATGCCTTACTTTACTACAAGAATGCCATCACACAGAGATATATCTTGTTACTGTTTGTTAAATGAAGCCAAAACAAAAAGAACCTTAAATTTAGTTGAGACTATTGAGCGTTACTTCTCAACTCACCTCTTGTAACTACTGGGCAATTCAAATAATTTGGGAAATCTAGGCCGAAATTATGCCAGTATCAAAATAGTCCCAGACTCATCACAGTCTTCTATGGAGGGTGAGGCTACTCCACAGCGAAAGTATAGCTAGAGGATCTATGCTTAAGCAGTTTGATGCTTTCTATTTGAATCCACGAGCAAGATCTAAAGATCTTGATCCATCACCCTCCTCTCTCATTGACGAATTTGATGCTTGAGTCGAATTCAACTAGCTTACAACTGTTCCACTTATTTTTGTGGCTTGAGTTGGATAACTGATCCACACGAAAAGCCCCGCCAGCTTACTCAGCATAAGTGCAGCAGCGTCAAATGTAATAGTTCCTCTACTAGTGGCCCAACCAAGCAAGTTGACTTTTCAAGCACCTCTCGGTGTAAACCAGTAGTTGCCTGACAGTAGAATTTGATGCGAGCAGCCGAGGACGTCTCACATCTCTGGAGGTGTTTCCTACAGAGGTTTATTAATATTGTGATGCGAGGAGACAGGTTTGCTTGAAAAAATGGGCAGTAGTTCCGTTTCCTGATTATCTGCTGCAACATTTGTAGCAAAAATCGCCGCTCTCGAAGACTTTACCGACTACACGTTTTACATTCCCCACATATGTGTACATAGAATTCCGATTGATGTCGCCATTCCCTGCTACAAGATTGTGCTCTCATACGACAGGTCACCCTAAAGTAACGAGTCTGAACTAACTGATAATCCTACTTCAGGATTCATATAGAAGTAGGCGACACATACAAGCAATACAAATTTCAAGGCAAGTTTTTTATCTTTGTGGAAAGGCCTATATTATTCTCTATGCAAGAACACTGGTAATTTTCCTGTTAAACCAGTGACTACATCATCACTTTTATTGCTTGGGTGTGTCATGAGTGAAGCATCTAAACCACGTATTCCCAAGTGGTAAATGCTAGATCCAAAGTTAGCCTAAGCTGCAGTAAATCATAATAAATAAAACAAGATAAGGAGTACACCACTGACTGAGCCTCGAAGAAATTCAAGAGTCTAAAATGAAAATTAGATAAAATCCTACTTAAAATTCAAAATGGTAATTACTACACAATCGGCGGGTAAAATGAACCCTGAGAATCTAGATCAGTAAACAAGTATGAAAAATTACTTGTTGGAAATGGCAAAAAAATAAATAATAGACAAATGGCAAAAAATAAATAATAGATTAGTATCATTAGATATCGCACTGGGTTCATTTAGTAAGGGAGGGGTTTACCCAGGCTTTTGTTGTCAACTGCTTCATATTTTTAGCGTCACGGTATAAGGCGCTTTGACACCGTAAGTGATCTTCGCACATGATCACGAGTGAAGTCATTTGCAAACAGTTCATTTCTACAAAAAAACATTATTAAGATAATCCAGTTCCAATTCCTCCTCCTCCTTTTCTGCAAATATTGACCTGAAGTTTCCAAAGCCGGCCAGCTTGCCAGAATGGAACACTCTGGTCTCCTTGTAAGGTTTCTATCAGCCATAAGTTATCTGTTTTGTTTACATGTCATAAAGAATTGCATTACATGGTTTAGCGTCAACTAGATATGGCGCAGTTGGCCAATGTGTCATAAGTTAAGTTCATTGCATTGCTCAAAAAACAATTCAAAGAAAACACAAAGCAAATACTGTGGCCTATTTTCATTAGGTTGAGCCTCCCCTCAAGACTTGAGGAGATTGATTTTGATTTGCAAGATCGCAAGCAACCGTCTTGTAAACACATCCTTGCCTAATTCTAAGATTTTTCTTCAGTTCTCTATTTTTCCCTTTTCATGGCCTTCATAACTTCTTATCCTTTTCTTTTTGGATCATCTAAATTACGACCTTTCTCGTAATTTTTTCCTCATTTCTTTAAATCTTTCAACCCAATCTATTTGACAGAGACAATATTGTCTCAAATTTCTAAAAGCACAAACTTGTATCTGTCGCGTTCTTCTACCTTTGGATCATGTTAGTCTGTTTCACACACGGGTCAGTCTTAACCCTGAGTTAAGACGACGAGTTTCTTCTCTTTTTCTCTCTTAAAGAGTTAAGCTGCTGAGAAACAAAAGCATTTATCAAGCGCCTAAAAAACAAACAAAACAAGTACCCACAGATAATTGGTACATAGGAAAAAAGACAATTGTGTTTCAATGCGAATTGTTTATGATAGAGGCAAAGCAACAATTATTTCGTTGCGGTATCACATGCGTGAAAAAGGGGGAAGTCTCCAAGTATTTCCAAAATCTGCCTTAACATTTCCTCTCCCTCTCTCTATTTCTTACTTACTTTTATCCTATAAAGGCAAAAGAGAAAGGACGATTTCGTCGACTTTCCATAATTTTTTTTAATTCCTGAAATACTGCTACCTGGTTGTTTCCAACTGTTGTTAAAACCGGGAGTCTATGACATTCAAGACAAAGACCACTTCTTACAGTAATGTTAATAGAAAATTCACACCAAAGATAGTATTCACACAGCTTTAAAAAGTTTAATATTAAATAGAAATCACTTGCATATGAAAAAAATAATTGTTATAATCAAAACTTAGCGTCATATCATACAAATACTCAGACGGCTCAAGGAGGCTTGAGTTTTGGGCATTTGATTGCAAGCCCTCTGTGGTTCTTCCGCTTTTCTCTCTTGCAAAGCACCCATCATGGCAGTTTCCCCAGTTTATACCTATACTTCCATTCCTTAAAAACTCACAGCACAATCACACCATAAGCAAAATTGAATTGCAAGTCACTCAAAGCTGACTCTTACCTTGATTATAAAACAAAATCTCAGATTAACCCTTTCATACAATTAACCCTTAAACACTCTAACATCTGTCTTATACTGTAGAACATCTCCTTCACCCAATTCAGGTGTAACTGCTGTCGTTGTGAACCCAGCCTTTCTGAAACAGTGTGATTTCGTTTGTCCTTGAACTTTACTCCATGCGCTGCGGATCATGTAGATGGCAGCATCAAGACCTTTGTCAGTTGGAGCAGCATCAAGACAATGTCTTCTGAAGTTTTGTTTTGTAACTCCTATGATCATGGGCTGGGTGTCACGTGTTGCGTTAGGGGGCAGCAAACGTATTGTTATCATTTGCAGATCTTCAATGTGAGGATGTGCGCTGTAGTTATCAAGGACTCGGCGGTTCTTGCTCTATAGCTTTGCATTCCATGAATAAAGTCAGTCTTTAAAGACGGCAGCAGTCTTTCATGCATTGTTGCTGCTTGCATACTGTACTGGCAGCGTGTGTGTATCCTTTGGAAAGCAATGAAGTCGCGCTGACTTCCCGATGATAAAAAGCTTGAGTTTCTTAGTCCCTGTCATGTTGGCAAAAACTAGGATTGTGATCCGCTTCTTGGCCTTCTTCCCGCCCTGAAGGTTTGTCCCATGCAAGCAATGGCCTTTGTTAAGGAGGCCTCAGTAGTAAAGCCCTGTCGCATCAGCGCTAAATATGTTTTTAGCTGAAATCCTTGCAATCGAAACTTGAAGTTATTGAAATCTGTTATAATTATAGTGGGAGGTGAACAAAATGTTACAGGAAAATAACTATTATGATTTATGCCTTTCTTCCTTTTTCAAAGTACATATAAGAAGCCTAATAAAAAATATTTGCTAAAAACTCAAATTACTCAGCCCGCACTGGGCTCATAAACATAAACATAACGATTTAATGGAAGAAAAGAAAAAAAAAATACAATAAATCGAATTGCCATTCTCTGACTCAAATGCATTCCCACTAAAAGAGATTATACTAATACTTATCTCAAAGGGCTAAGTAGTAGAATACAAATGAAAAAAAATAATGCACTGACTCAAAGACAATGCGGCACTCCTACTTCACTAAGAGTGAGCATCATAGCATGATCCGTGTGTGTGTGTGTGCTGGTAACATCCGAAATTGAAGGTAGCGAATTGTTATGTCTTAAGTGCTCAAATTTTCCGACATGAGAAATGGAGAAAACCAATTTTTCCTTCACCTTAAATGGTGACCTCGTATAGATAGAAATTACATGTGTACCTGGGCTGCCCTGCTTTTAAGAGTCGACACTTGAGCATTGAATAAAACAAAAGTCGAAGCATTATTTTAGCCTATAGTTCTTGTCTTCCGTCCGTATCGTCTCCTGCTGTCTTACTCACCTTTTTTTAAATTTCCTATTTCTCTCCATCTACTGCTAATGTGGCTGGATGAAGGTCAATTTTCTTGACAATTTCAAACATTATGGGGATAAATGTTTATCTGATTTTATTTCAGCATTCAAAGAAAATAGCCATCTTGGGCTTTAATGAGTTAACTTTAATTGTATCAAGCTCTAATTGTGCCTTACGTGACTCATTCAAAACTAGAGGAAAATTTAATACAATATAAAAATAAACTGTAAAGCCACCCCGTTTCTTACCGGTGTCCGTGAGATTGCCTGGTCAAACACTGGAAAAAGAAACAGGATGGGTTATGTGCAAAATTAAATTAGGTACTTTGTGTATTCTTACACACCATTCTCATTCTTTGGTGCGGATCAGAAAACGTTCTTCCGAAGGCAAAGGAAATGTTTGATCCACCTCGTAAATCCCTGTAACCTCGCCATGGCTTGTCTATTTACAACCTTTTTGTAATCCAAAGATCTCTTCTAAAGTTTGATGCATTTTCAAAGTCACCTCAGTGCTTTTCTGCGCGCTCTTGGATCACAATGTCGTCTTAAAATTTTCACTTTTCAAAGGATTTTTTACGTTATCAGTCATAGGGCGATGTTCTTCCAAAACCCGGCGGCCGATGATATCGGTTTGGTGATTGATTAACTGTGATGCCCATTTCTTTAAAGTCTAGATCTAGCCTGAAGAGCGAAATGCAAAAAAAAGTGTGGAGTGTATTTTTGCTTTGTTTTTCTCTATAGGCATAGTTGTTTTTTTCTCTTTTCCCTACTCTCACTTACATTTTGCCCTTATCAGGTGTGTTACATGGGGAGTGGCAAGCGACATGAACATGTCGTGGAGAAATTTTGTCTTCACTTTATGCTCCAGGTCTAATTTTAGCTGATGGAAACAAAAACAAAAAATACAAGTCTGGCTTGTGAAACGGTACAATGTTATTAAGATGACACCATTTTAAATACTTAGAATTCAGTTGTACAATAGTTAGACATTACATATTAGTTATCAGAAGCTGACATTGGAATGGAGTGAATCGACATGTAACAACTTAGTTTGTGCATATCTACAATACATTTATTTAAATCAACCCAAACACGGCTTTTCTCTCCTGGTCTTGCCAGCTAAAGTACCTACATGATTGTAAAACTATACTGTGCTAAGTCGTTCTACATTGGTTAATCCTGACTCAATAAGACGGAGTGTCATTTTCTTTCACATGAGGGGGCCTGAACCGTTTTACCCATTTTCCCTCAATGAGTTGACTGTTTTGCCATCAGATACAGGTTTGATCTGTTGGCCTTGCTATTTCTAATCCTTCTTTTCTTCTTTTCCTCCTCCTGTTTCCCAAACCTTTTGCATATCCTTCTTTCCCCTCTCTTCTCCTGCTTGGTGATTGGTTGACGGAAGATGTATGAATTTTGTGGACAGGTATTGATCTTGAGAATATCAATAGGGCATTCAAAATCTCCAAGACCAGGTTGTATAATTAGTGTCACCTATACACAAGATCACCCATTGTAGACACAGAGATCGTCAAAAAATATGTTAGCCAAGAAATAATTCAACTAGATTACATGAAGATGTATGAATTTTGTGGACAGGTATTGATCTTGAGAATATCAATAGGGCATTCAAAATCTCCAAGACCAGGTTGTATAATTAGTGTCACCTATACACAAGATCACCCATTGTAGACACAGAGATCGTCAAAAAATATGTTAGCCAAGAAATAATTCAACTAGATTACATGCAGAAAGGCTAAACTCTTTGGCGCGAAAATTCAATTTAAAATACGAGCTAAACTAATACAAAGACGACATGCTTTCACTTTGCAGGAAATTCATACACACTTATTCTAAGTGCAAGCTGGTTTAGGTTGTTTCACTTCATAACTGTGGCTGTAACGTGGGAAAGCCACACACACACACATAGACAACACACACACCATTCTAATGGCAGGCTGTTCTATATTGTTTCACTTCATAACTGTGGCTGTAACGTAGGAAAGTCACACACACACATAGACAACACACACACACCATTCTAACGGCAAGGTGTTCTAGATTGTTTCACGTCATAACTGTGGCTGTAACGTAGGAAAGCCACACACACACATAGACAACACACACACACCATTCTAACGGCAAGGTGTTCTAGATTGTTTCACGTCATAACTGTGGCTGTAACGTAGGAAAGCCACACACACACACACACACACCATTCTAACGGCAAGGTGTTCTAGATTGTTTCACGTCATAACTGTGGCTGTAAAGTAGGAATGTCACACACACACACACACCATTCTAACGGCAGGCTGTTCTCAAATTGTTTCACGTCATAACTGTGGCTGTAACGTAGGAAAGCCACACACACACACACACACACCATTCTAACGGCAAGTTGTTCTAGATTGTTTCACGTCATAACTGTGGCTGTAAAGTAGGAATGTCACACACACACACACACCATTCTAATTGGCAGGCTGTTCTATATTGTTTCACTTCATAACTGTGGCTGTAACGTAGGAAAGCCACACACACACACACACATAGACAACACACACACCATTCTAATGGCAGGCTGTTCTATATTGCTTCACGTCATAACTGTGGCTGTAAAGTAGGAATGTCACACACACACACACACACCATTCTAACGGCAAGGTGTTCTAGATTGTTTCACGTCATAACTGTGGCTGTAAAGTAGGAATGTCACACACACACACACACACACACACCATTCTAACGGCAAGGTGTTCTAGATTGTTTCACGTCATAGCTGTGGCTGTAAAGTAGGAATGTCACACACACACACACACACACACACCATTCTAACGGCAGGCTGTTCTCAAATTGTTTCACGTCATAACTGTGGTTGTAAAGTAGGAATGTCACACACACACACACACACCATTCTAACGGCAAGGTGTTCTAGATTGTTTCACGTCATAACTGTGGTTGTAAGGCACGAAAGACACACACATAATATTCTACTGACGAGCTGTTCTAGATTATTCCACGTTCAAACTGTTGCTGTAACGCAGGAAATCCATACCCATTATTTTAACTGAAAGATGTTCTAGATTGTTTCACGTCATAACTGTGACTGCAAGGGCCATAGTCTACACCAGTAGTCACCATCTCTCAAAATGATAGACTAAACAATTAGACTTCCTTATTTAATCACTGAGATTAATCATAACAATTAAAACTACATGAAGTGATGAAGAACAATGTTCTAGGTGTATTCTGCTAGACACAGAAACCAACCGGACTTTGATGCATTCAAAGAAAGCAAACTTTTCATAGAACAAAAAACGGAACGATTTTTTTAAAGTGTTATGTTATCAATAGTGGCTGCTTTCATTTTGATTCTTAGAATTCTTTGAGCAGTTTTTGGTCTATTCATGGTGGGTGGTAGAAAAATTTGAAATGTCCTTGGTTCAGTGTCTTTGACACTATTTTTTTTCTTGCTAAGAAAATAAACAGTTCAGTGCTCTCAGTAAAAATGCTAAATGCTGATTGATAGTCTATTTCTCTCGGATTTCTCTGAGCTACATGTATCTAGATTTGGTTTCTGTTGGATTCTTTTGTGTTATTCGATTATGGTGCACAAAATGCAACTATAATCTTGAGAAATAGATAAAAAATAGACGGATGTGGCTTAATTTTTGTCCTTCCTACTCGAGAACATGGATAGCTAAAAGTAAATTCATATTCCATGAAAATTGACTTCTGAGGATAAACAAAGGCAAGGCATAACTAAAGCCTAACTCTTTTCCTGTTACATCAAATTCTAATCTGTGGCTCATGTCCTATGTTCTTCCTGAAAAAAAAATACAACACTTAAAATACTACTGTTTTAAAAATGTTTCTTCGCTATATTTACTTTATCAATCTTTTTATCCTAATAATAATGCTGCATTCAATTTTTTTCTCAAGATCAGTTACACTTGTTTTCTCGGCAACATCCATTTCTGCCGTGTTTCAGTTGTTTTCAATATTTATTGGTAAAAATGTGAAAAGGCAATTTTGTTTTCACTCTGCCCGTGTGGCGGTTAATTTCGCCGTTTTTTTTTTTGTTTTTTTGTTTTTTGTTTTGTTTTTTTTTTCTTTATACATTGTTACACTTTTTTTTTCATTTAGTTCTTCCAAACAGTAAACAGGCTTTGTTTAGTGCATTGTCAACCGTTTGAGCTTTATGTACCAGTTTTTACCTAACAACTCAAAGATGCTAAGTTTATTTCTTCTGACATTTAAACAGAGGGCCACAGTGGAAAAACGACCAAAGTCACACTTTTGATAAATTGATTTTTAAAATTTTAAAACGCCCTTATAATGTTGTAAAAAGGCAATCTATTTTTATTTTTTCTGTATCATAAAAAGAATTATATTGAGTACACATTCCTAAAATGTAACGCTTTTTGCAAGTTATACGTCGAGTGGAATTGAAGTGTGACTTTGATCGTTTTTCCACTGTGGCCTTCCCATCCTTTCCAAATGAAAGCGACGTTTGGCGATTGGATACTTTCTATCCTTGCTGTAGCCTAAATTGATCTTTCTGAACGCTTATAACTCAGGCAATCCTAGAAAACTACGGTTTGCCTTATCTGACATAATTCCTCCTCGCCTCTTTCAGAAAAATCTTCCAGGGCGCGGCCTCTCAGATAGATCCTCCTCAGCTTTTCTTTTCTTTTACAAGCCTGTCACATGTGCGACTGTAGTTATGATTCATCCCTGCCGTGGTTGTGACGAGTGTCAGCATGTGAATAACTTTAACATTAATGTAGTCAGCTTGCCGTGCACTTCATATCAGTACAGTGTCAATTCTTAAATGGTCTCTTCTCCATCTTCAAACTGTACATAAAGTTGTCCAAGATCAATGCTGGTTTGCATTTGCTGGTCTTTGTTAAATGCGTCGCCATTTTCTATCGTCTTCTGATGTTGTCGCTATGGAATTTTAAAAGCTGAGTGATGACTGGGATATTAGTTATAATTATACGTACATAACATGCGTCAGAGAACCAATGAAAATGGCTGATTGGTAGAACAAATGACCAGTGAGAGCCATTGTTTGCGCATGTCAGATAACTCAGTTTTTGTGGGGGGGGGGGGGGGGGGTTCTGTACTTTTAACAAGGCCAAGATGATGTCAAGTGACTTTGTATCAGCCAGGCGGACTCATTTCGTTTCACACTAAGCCTAGGCGATCTGAAATCATACGCCAGATAGATCAGTAAATAAGTAAGTTTGTTAACAGCCTGTGTTGAATGGCCTGTCTCTTTAGGACGCTTGGCCTTAAAATACACATAACATACGAAAACTTCCACTTTTTGTTGTTGTTGTTGTTGTTATTGTTGTTGTTGTTGTTGTTTAAGATGTTTTGCCAAGCTCAAATCAACAGCACCGCTGTAATCGAAATAAATAAATCTATCGTCGATACTATCTTGGTGCGTCAAATGTCACAATGAGTTTAACCTCAGGTTGTTTTGATGATGCAAATGTCATACTTCCTTTTTGTTTATTTTCGGTAGTGCTGCAAATGTAACATTTTAAAGATGTTTTTATGCTGCAAACGTCGCTCTTCCGCTAGCGAAGATCTTAAAGGATACAGCTGATTGGTCCTTCATTAGAAAGTGTCTTGGAGCATCTGGAACTAGAAAACTCAATGTGTGCGCTTAATCGCTCTGTTTCCAAATCGGAATGAGCTTTGCGTATGAGATAAAGTTCTTATCTAGTTAGATGTTACAAATCTAAAAATGTTGTGCTATATAAACAAGGAGAGGCGCAAAATCGACTGAAATATCTGTTTTTAAAGCCTGATTTTTTTTTTCGCACAAAATAATTCGACTGCTCGTAGCAAGATTCCGCCAACCAACATTTTCAAAATTGTTGAGGAAGAGCAAAAACTTCATATTTTTTTTTCTTGGACGTTACTAGTTTCTTTTACACTTGAAGAAGGCTCTCCAGTAAGTGTTATTTTTATGCTATCTAATCCTATTTTGATAAAATAATATGGAAACAATGACTCATTGCTTAAAATTGTAGGTTTTTGGAACTATCATTTGCAGAGACAAACCTGCCAAGTACCATGTCGGTAAATTGAAGATTAGAGCGCAGAGTTAAAAGGCGCGGACTTACTCTGGTGGGTTTTTTGTCCCCACTTTGGTGGCTATGACTTTGAACCAAATGTAATTAATAAAGAGAGACGGAGAAAAAAAGAATTAAAACCGGCAGTTTAATTACAATGAAGGGCCATCCTTTGATCTGAAAAGGGCCGTAAATAACAAAACTAAAGGTGGCTTGGCTTAGCAAATCACACTGTCAAATATAAAATGAGCTGTTCCAAACAAAGAGTAACGGTTTTTAAGCATTAACTTAAAGAAGAATGATTGGCTTTTAGCAGGTATTCATAACCCCAAAAAAAACCCAGAAGAGTTGTGCACATTGTGTACTAATTACAAGTACGGTAGTGATTCGTTGTAAACAAAGCAGGCTAGCGTTTTAAAATGTTGATTTTTTTAGGTAGGAATAATAAAACAAAACAAACAGAAAAATGTGACATGTTATTGTGAGGCAAATTGTTAAATCAAAAATGCATTTGAAATGGCTCTTGATTGCAGGGCCCCCGTCACGGTTGATTAATTGTCTTGATCACCTCCGACAATCAAACTCTCGTAGAAACTATGATAGGTTGGTAGCACCAGACGAGCGTTGCAAAGACTCAGGAGATCATCCTTTTTGACTTGAGCGTTGCCGGTGTGTCTTTCGAGCAATTATTTTGTCTCCCTGTCGCGTGACGTTGACCTGGGTTGCTTCGGCGCCTCCTTGACAGGTCAATTCGTCTCTCTGGTTTGCTGTAGTCATAAGTGACATTCAGCGCATTCTTATCATGACCGTAATACTGCTTGACCAAACTCCACTTAACCCTCTCTCAGTCAACATCGACAGACATGTTTTTCACTATTTTCACCATCTCTTTGAAGTCGATGAACACAGAAATCTCCTGCACTGTGTAGGGAGTCTTGGATTTCCTGGCACCTCTGACAGCAGAATACCATCGTTCGGGTGTGTAAATTTCTTTAGTTCTCGCCGTAAGTTCGATCACACTATGCATTGAATCGTTTTCGGTCTCTGTGTGACCTTTCTCAAGTAATGTAATAGCGAGTTTGTCTAAACCGAGTCTACTGTTCATGAAAGCTAGCATGTAGGTGACAAACTGATTTCTGTTTTGACCTGGGCAGTTGTCAGCAATAAAATCGATGGTTTTACACCCACTCTCAGCTTTCTTTTCTATGTACTATGATAAACCGGTTGCTACTTCATTTCAACTTCGCTTAGCTTCAAACTCAGCCCACATAAAGCAAATGTCAGCACTAGTGCCTGGATCGCACACCGGCAAGTTGTGAGCATTGAGCTTTCGTTGGTAGAAGAAGGAGGGGCTGTTTGATTTCGGGCAGGCAAGAAGACGAATTCTCACGATTTGCAAGACTTCTTTCTTTTGCTTCAGACTACAACTTACGGGCAGTTTCTTTGTTTTCAAGATGTTCTCTTTGACTAGCTATCTGTTCCTCCGAAAGACTTTCGCTGTTTTGAAATGTAGCACACTCATCGCACATGTCCTTTTTGGGTTTAAAAAAACGATAAATTGTACTGCTCTGTAAACACACGACGATACTTGTCCTTCGAAGCGACTTCAGTTACACTTCTTTTGGTAGAGCCTGTACATGTCATTCACACTTAGGCTTTGATCCAAGTATCCTTTCACAGTCTCCTTTCTACGGTAGTGGTTGTCCATGGAAGGAAGTTCTCTATGTGTTTCTTGGTTGAATCAATTACCTGATATGACCACTTCTTTCTGTTCTCACGCTTTCCTGGCTCCATATCTCTTGGCATGTCTTGTTCGTCCTTTCTCCTTTCAATGCCCATGACATAGTCTTTCTTCGAATCTAAGCTGTTCAAGAAAAATATCCGGCATATTTAAGTTATAATATTATTTAAAAGAGTAATCGCGATTGATCTGTTCGTTACGTGCTGCTCGTTTTATGGCACTTTTCTCAAAAATATATTTTTTAATGCCCTTTCTAAATTGCAAATCAAAGATGATGAGCCCGCGGTAACCAGATTTCACTATCATATTCCATTTAAGATAATGATACCATATTTCACCAAGTAGTTGTTTGTTTTTTAATGCACTGTACTGATATCTCTTATTTACCCTTGGTTTCATTAGTTTCATTATTAAAATACTTACAATACTGGACGGAATCCCTGGATTTGTCATATCAAGAGTTCATTGCTACAATTAATCGAGTCTAATTTTGGCAAAACAAATTTGAAACATTTTGTACACGTCCTCAACGTATCATAATCTATCACCTCTAACATCGGCAAAGTCCTATTTAGGATAGTATTGGAGATTGACGTTAAAAGAATTGAGTTGGTCATTATTTTTAAAACCAATTTTTCTACCAGAAATTGTTCAGTAAAGTATTCGTTAATTGAAGTGTAAATCTGCAATTTCTATTGTAGGAACAACCATTATATCGATACTATTGACTATCGGACTTATTCATTTATAAAGACATTGCATTGCTAAAAAAAGAAAATTTTAGCAATAAATACCTATTGGACATGCTCATTAGTTAACTGTCTTTAAATGAAAGTTAACATGTGATTGCAATAGACTTGCAGGAACGAATTATTATGACATCTGACAGGTCCTTGGCTGTGTTTATTTCTATCTGTCGCGGCCTTTATGCCTTCTGTCTTGCTTCCGCAGACGGGCAGTGGGCAGACGTTTGATGAAGGCTAACTCAGTCAGCAGGGCTGCTTGTTTGGGGTGATTTCGGCGTCAAATGACAAAACTTTGACGATTTGCCAGAGTTGCAAAGAATTATTATTTTGACACTTTTTTCCTGTAGAGAGTTAAAAGTAAAATGGCTAAAAGGTAAGCGGAGCCTGCTTTGATTAAATACATCTTTTACCTATATCAAGGTTAATTTATCAAGTTTCCAATTAAGGATAAAATTCCGGACTGAATGTTAAAAAAATTAGCAGTGTGCTTACAGACTTCGTCTATTCATATTAATCACGTGCAGAAAATTGAAGGGGGCAGATCAACCTAGAGAAGTTGGCATCCTACCTTGTGGTCCTGGTTCAGTTTTTTTTTTTTTTTTTTTTTTTTTTTTTTTTTTTTTTTTGTAAGCGACCTTAGCTTCTTCTGGTGCTGGGTTTTTTTTTTCTTAGTCATTTTTATTTTTCTTCACCTTCTTCTTCTTCTCTTCCCTTTCTCCTTCTCCACCTCTCTCCTCCTCCTCCTCCTCCACCTCCACATCCTCCTCCTCCTCCTCCTGCTTCTTCTGCTGCTTCTGCTGCTTCTGCTGCTGCTGCTGCTGCTGCTGCTGCTGCTGCTCCTCCTCCTCCTCCTCCTCCTCCTCCTCCTCCTCCTCCTCCTCCTCCTCCTCCTCCTCCTTCTCCTTGATTAAAGTGTTTCCCTCCTGTTAATCTTTCTTTCCCTTTCAGATGACATTGCCTCTGACGCGGATGAAGATTTTGAGGACAATGGCAATGACTCAAAATTAGTTCAACTTAGAAGAGCTGAAAACACCTTAGGATCAGATATTAAGACACTAGAAAGGCTGTACCGATAAAGACATGAGTAGATAACCAAACATAAATTTCAAATTATATAAATCTGTGAATGTTTCTCTTGTCTTGCAAATTTTAGAAGTCCCAATAAGCGATGCTGTATTTGATTAAAAAAAAATCCTCCTCCTAAAGTGTAAGAACATAATAATATTAATATGAATGAATTTTTCTAGGCTGGGATAAACTATAATCACAGCAGAGGCAGATACCGGTACAGAGTAAAAATCGTCGCCCACTGATTGCAGTAACTTCAGGTTAAAATGTAGTGAGAATGTCTCTGAAGTGGAAAGAACGGCGTTTTCAGTTCTTTCTGAGTGCTCACATCATATCAAAAGAAAAAGAATTGTTCTTTTTCTCTCAAATATTAGGAAGACAAACTGAGCTTGTCAGGAAAAGACCAAGAGCAAAAGAAAAACCAGGTAAAATATTCTCAGCGTCTTATTTGGTATCAGAGATTATTGTGTAAAAATTCTTTAGCAGAATATTGAGCATCTCTAATTGATCTGTTGACACAGCTGTCAATAATATTTGACCTGGTTGATCATTCCAGACAAAGGAAGAACGTCAACAGGATTACTTCAGGAAGAATACTGTGAGGAGGTATTTAGATGCAAACTTGACATTCACTCATATGCAAAGATTTTTCTGAAATAAAGTATTTGAAAGAAAATATCAACTGTATCTCTATCGAGGCGTTTTTTTGGGAAGAATACCTGTTATTTTGTTTACCAAGAAAAGACAAATTAATGTTCTGCTTGCAAGCAATATGAAAATTTATCTGGGCAAGAGAAAATTTCTTTGGAAGAGTATGTTCACGATACAGATATCGGAAATCACAAACAGGCGCAGGAGAAAAGATTGTATGTAAATAGTGCCATGTCTCTTATCGTTGCCAAAAGAAATTCTTGAAGTCAGCACCTTTTCTGATCCTCATTGGGGCGCAAACGGAAACGTCAAAATCATTGTTATGCCGAGCTTTCTTGTTCACGATGTCCATAAAGAAACATTAAAACAAACATTATTTTTCTTTGTCTGCATGGGGAGACAATTTTTCGAAACGAATGAACAAGTCAAGTAACCAATGCCTTACGCAGTCAGAAAAATTAGGAATGAGTACCGGTACTTCATTGATTTTTTCATTCCTTGGCTGCTCAGCTCATTGAAAAACGGACTGATGGGTGAAAGTTGTAATACAGTCAGCTCGCTCCGCGTCAAATCTGTTAAAGTTTGCAAGGATCGCACAGCACGTTCTTTCACAAATGCAGGTATGATGACCTATAGTTTGCTGTTGCATACCCAAGAAACAGCAAGAAATGCAAATCCAACCAAGAGGATCTCGTTTTGAGGAAAGCTTACAATGGCCTCGTATATATCACTAGTATCAGTACATCAAAGAAGAAAGATATGATGCAAATGTGCTCAAAGAGAATCATTCCAAGAGCTTCACCCATGGAATGGTGATTTTCCATTAACGGAAAAAAGACTGGGTTCCTGAGGTTGTTAAATTTTGATTCTTGTGAAGATGCATGATTACATCAATATCACACTGAAAAATAAGCACTAATAGATAATTGGGCTATTTCAAAATCTAGTGTTTCTCATTAAATCGAAATTTTACTCTTGAAAATCCATTTTGTTCTTGACAAAAACAATGTCTTCTTTTAAACATTAATACTATAAATTTATTTTCATAAGCTAATTTTAGAGTGGAGTCCAACACTTAGCAGGTCCTCCGTAAATTATAAGAAAATGGGTACATCTCAAACTAACTTTACATTCGACCATCTAACGAACGACCGTTAGTTCGACCAACATTCAGAGGCAGTCGGCGCTGGGGATATGTTCAAATGTAATGTAGCATACTTACTGATCTTGATCCGGTAGTGCCTTTTCATTTAAATAATTCATCGCAGTTATCAGTAAGGTATTAAACCAAACTTTGAAGGAAATCGTCCTGCATTTATGTGAACTAGTGGCTTTAATTTAACTTATAAGATTAAAGGTCGAAAAGAATATTCTATTACAGTCTGATCTTTTAGTAAAACAGTCGATGAAGTTCTAACTTTGAGATTATGGATTTTATATTGTTTTACCCATTCTTATGGCTTTAGATGCCCTGGAAACTGATATTAGATTGAGAGGTGGAACGAGTTTCATTCTAAAAATTGTAAAGTTGTGTATAGAATACAGGCATTAGATTCAGAGAGAGAGAGAGAGAGAGAGAGAGAGAGAGAGAGAGAGAGAGAGAGAGAGAGAGAGAGAGACAGACAGACAGACAGACAGACAGACAGACAGACAGACAAAGAGCGATACAGAGAGACAGAGAGAGAGAGTAACAAAAAGCGAGACACAGAGAGAGAGAGAGAGAGAGAGAGAGTAACAAAAAGCGAGACAGAGAGAGAGACAGAGAGAGAGAGAGAGAGTAACAAAGAGCGAGACAGAGAGACAGAGTAACAAAGAGCGAGACAGAGAGACAGAGAGAGAGTAACAAAGAGCGAGACAGAGAGAGAGAGAGAGAGAGAGACAAGTAAGAGACGGAGAAAGAGTATATTCACTAGCCTACTTACCGATTCATGTACGTCTGTTTATCAGTGTATAATTCCATACATTAATTGAAGAATGATTCCTGTTATGCTGTGTTAATATTAACCATTATGTTCCTTGCAGTCATTTGTTCCACTCAATCGTGTTGCATTTCTAAACATCACGAAGATATATGTGTACAACCATGTTGCAATCAATTTCATCATCATGTTAATGTGTAGCGCACACCTATGTTTAGATACATTGCTTATATCTGTGTTTAATGTTCATTTCAGAGGCCTTCCTGAGCCTTACTATACTAAACCTTCCTTAGCCTTACTACACTAAGTCTTCCTGAGCATTTGACTATAATGAATGAATAAATCTCTAAACACTGCATCCTGTCTTCATTCCATAAGACGATAGAAAGAGTGAAAGAAGACTTAACCATCCGCACTAAGAACCCTAAGCTTTGTCGTTGAGCATTGTAAGCCACGGGGCCTTCCCCGCCCCTCCACAAGAGCTTGCAAATATAGGCAATTATAGTTTTCGAATCCGACCCATAATAGTTGTGTCAAAATCTTTGAAAGATGTTTTTCCCCGAAAGTTGTTTTTGTGACTTGGTCAATTGTAGCGACGAAAACACGATAATTATTTGTCGGCGACTTCATATGGCAGTGAACTGTATAAGCGGACATGTTCTATCTTTATTAGAAGCAACTCATCTAGATAGGGGCCTATTGTAACTTTCTATTATCTATGTCATCTTTACCAATCATTTGTTTTTGTTTTTTTCTTCTTCCTTTTTTTTAATTGGTCTGTGAATGTTTCGGTTAATCTTATTTATATTTTGTACATGCACTTCATTCATAATATGCGAAATTTTCCATCCATTTTTTTAGATTGTTGCATCAAAGTGATTATTTTCGGCTCAAGACAAACGCAATTTCTTTAATGCAAGACCAGCATTATTAATTTATAGAGTCTTCTTTCTATCAAGGAGTAACACAATAACTGCCGGTAGGCCTACCTTTAGCTATCGAAAAATCCACCAAAGTACCCAGGTCACATACTCTCTTGGCTTTTGTTGTTGCTAACTCGCTCTGAAAGAGAGGCGGATTTTGCGAAGTCTAAAAATGTCAAACAAATCATGACAATTTTTTTGTTAGAATGTTCAGTTCAATTTTATGCCGATTAAACAACAGTACGGTTCCCTAGGCCTATCATCAACTAGGTGTACGGACGCGTATTTTTATTTTTTTTTTTTTTTACATGTCAAGGGAAAGTAACTCCTCTTACTGCGCGCCAAGCACTGAATCTATGGATACTGAAACAAACTTGCAGTTATGTACTGAGGCTTAATGTTATCTATCTTGAGTTTATATTATTTATACCTAATCCAGATCTAGATAATTATCAATCAATAAAAACTTTGCTGACCACCTACCTCGACCAGTTCAAGGTTGAAGGTATGATCTGCAAGTCCTACGTCCATACCTTGATCTAAATTTTTCAAGAATCTCTGACTTTCACAGGATTTTCTAGATATCTTGATCTAGATCTAGAATCTAGAAACCCAGATGTATAGATCTGCCGGTAATACCACAGTGTTGCGGTCCCATTATTAAAAGTAGCCAAAACAAGCTGAATATTTTGTACGGAAATCCCTCTACTGAAAAAGTGTTCTTCGATTTTTGCAAGATAGGCCTAGCCTAATCCTAATTTGAATAGATCAGTGCCTCTATTTTAATAACCTGTGAAAATCTGGCCAGTTTATTGTATCCATGGCTACACTACCAACATAGAACTGGGATCACAACAGTGCGGTATTACCAATCTGCCTAGATCTAGACTAGATTGTATTACGATAGAACTAATTGTGCATGCACATTAAAGTTTCCTAAATTGCTCTTCAACTCTAGGCACTTGATTACAGTATAGATCTAAGTATAGCACGCCATTGTCTACCCAAGACATGTGATAGCTGTAAATAAAGCCCGAGCCTTTTGTTTCAACATGGCTTGCGCCAGCGCTTTATATATCTACGACCTGTTATACTTATAAGTTATAGTGCACTCACTCTGAAATGGAAATTTGCGCTGTTTTATGAATAGTTGACAATCTCCAACATCATTGGTCATGGTCCAGAAATAGTAACCAATAAAATTACTTTTTATTTTATGTGTCGCGTACGATGCGGTGAGAAGTAATTCGCGTGATATAGCAGTGTACTGTGCTGATGGACTTGCTTGGGAACAGCTGGGCTTGCTTGAACAGTTGGGGGTCCCTCTTTGTTACCGTTAGTATGACTATGAGATGGGGACTAGTATCTTGAAATTTCTACTGGTGTGGTTGTTGAAGTGTGTGTGGGTTTTTTTTTTATGTCATCAGGACCTTTTCTTGATGTACCATTTTTGTAGTCTCTTAAGTTTATTGTGTCTCGGGAGGATAACAGTTTTTGGTACCTTGTATGAAACCCAGGCTTCTGGCTTTGGCCATGCTTGGGCACTGATGCTGTTGATAGTATTAATAATACTATTATGTAGGCCTGTAATCACTGTCTGAATGTTTGAAGGTTTAGATACGTGTGCATGTGTTTGATACAAATGAGTCATGAAACATTTTACTGTTAACCTTTGTCTCCTAAGTGGATCGGTGCCATGGGCAGTGTTGGTACCATTAGAGCAATGTGTGCTTGGTCTTCAGTCTTATTCAGACATCGCTACAGTGTTATCATCTCTCCTCTCACGTATATACAAGCCTACCAGAACCATTTCAATTCTCAACAACATTCTCTCCCTTTTTCCTCTCTCATAAAAAAGTCCTTATTTTGGGAAAATGATTGGAATTGAGTTTAATTGTAACGCCCAGTTCATAAGCTTTAAGAAAATATGTGGGTTCACAGGTACAACATTATTAGCAAACAAAAGAAACATGTTTTCAAAGCCATGCAATCGAGGTGTAAAACTGCTTTGCCTCACTCAAGTTTTGTAAACAATAGGCCCTCTGAAAACCTTACAGTCAGTGACCTACTTCTGTCTGGCCTGCATATAGCTTCGAGAAGATCAAGATATCATCCTCACTTTCAGACATTGAAAGAAACGACTACATCCCGAGATGCCACATCCTTTTTGGAAAGGAAAAGAGAACATTACTTAAAATTTAAGAATAAATGCTTTTTGTCCACAATTGTAAATTTTCTGTTAGAATAGCCTGTTCCTAGATCTATCAATGTAGGTGAATCTGAATCTAAGATCTAAATTTTCAAAAAATTCTAAATTTTCTAAAAAAAAAATTTTGGGATTATCTTTCACTAGATGCAATTTGTTATGGTAGTAAACATTTTGCTATATTGTCTTCAAAAGAAGCAAATTTCATCAAGCGAAAAGTGTAGTTGGCTGTAAGTGCTAAGGGTGCAAAGTGCAACATACCTAATTTATAAAGATACTTAGGTACAGGATAAAGAGAATTGTTGAGCAGCAAGATAAGTTGTTCACAGTTTTATTCAATAAGTGTCTAATTTTAACATGATACCTCAAGAAACAGTTTTTGTGTGTTTCAATTCAGCTGTTACAGGGTAACTGGATTTTAAAATTGCAAGATATTTAAACAATCTCAGTATATTTAATGTTTTAGTTTAAGGAAGTTCTACTGAAGATTTGTGCCTTTTATGTACTTGGTCTTAATACTGATGTATACATATTTTTCTCCAGATGTATGGTGCTGCTAATGAAATGGTCCACATCTAGTAATCATAGCTGATCACAATGTTAAGACAAAGCACTCTTCTTGGTTCGTTCCTTATTAATGAGAAGGTGAATGGAAAGACAAATGACTTTTCAGCAGATCCTGGAATCAGCAACAAACATTCACTAGAAAATACCCTGAAGAGCACAAAATATGCTGCAGGTGGTGAAATCAATAATGAATGTGCAAAACAAACCTTAACAAAAAGCAAGCAGTTTCCTAATGTTGACCAAAATGATTCTCAAGAGACTGTGATGGTGAATGGAGCATTTGAAAAAAATCAAAATAATCAGAAAGTTAAACAAGAAGATGTAGTGAGGACTCCCAACAGTAAGAAAAACAAAAGTAATGGAAAACTTTCGTTATCCTACAAAGAGAATGGCTCGATGTTGTCTAGAGGGCTTCCTCAGGAAAGTACTGAAACTGGAAAAGCTAGCCATGTTGTTGCATACAGTGATTTTTTGGCAGAAATGTCAGGTGCTGCAAAACCACCTAGTGAGGCCAGTTTCAACAAATGCGAAAAGATCACTGAAAAGCGAGAAAAAGAAAAACCAAAAAATGAAAAGCCAACAATGTCATACAGTGATTTCTTAAATATGTTCAAACCAGCTCCTGCAGAAACTGATTCCCCCAAAGAAGACGTATCAGAAGTTTCTGCAGTTGATGGTTCCAATCAGATGGCTGCAGTGCAGTGCAGATCAATTTTATCATTTTTTTCAAAATCAACTGCCACAGAGAAGTCAAGAAAACGTTCTGAGTCAAATTCTGTTAAGGTTATTGCTGAAGTTCATGATGGTAAAGAGTCTGTGAAATTAAAAATATTGCCATCTCCCCTAAAGGGGAATTTGCCAACTGTGATCCCACAGGTGCCTAATGATGTTGATGCCATAGAATATCTCGGGTCAGAAATGGTGAAAGAGGAGAGCAAGACAGATAATATGAGCACATCTAAGAAAAGGAAGACAAACATTGAATCTTGTCAAATGGCTCAATCCAAAAAACTAAAAGTTTCTGACAATGATGATAGAAAATCCACCGATTTAAGCCTTTCAATCTGCCAAAATAACCAAAATGACTGTTATGAAGATTCTCCTGTGGTTTCCAACATGACATCACAGTTAGCCATCAAAACATCCCAGTCTCAACTATCGTTTGGCATGGGCGTTCTAGCAATTTCCAAAGCTAAACCAGAAGAAAAGGCTGGGGCTGTTGAGAAGGATCAGTCTGAGAAGAGAAAGCGAGGGAGGCTAAGAAAAGTCTCAGATGTCATTGTTAGCAGAGAGCAAAACTCAACGGATAATTCTGAAAGCTGCTCAGCACAAGTCACTATCAGTATCAGGTAATCTTTTTTTAAAAGTCTGGCTTTACACTGATTCTGTTTTCATATTAGTATTCATGTAAATCAACCTGACCTCTCTTGAGTCTATCAACATGGATTAATTGTTAAAGCACAAGGACCTGACTGGACCGCTTCAAGACTTTGGGATTTTAAATCTTGAAATCAGCCCTTATTGTTGACTGAAATTATAAAATTAATTGAATTAAATTATCAGCAAGAGGCAGAGGATCAATTTTGTTGGTCATTTTTTTCTTCCAACTTTCAATGTAGATACTGAGTAGGAAATAAAATTAGAACATCTGTGATGCAGTCAAGGTGAATCGGCTCAAAGCGGAATTTTATCGCTGAAACAAAAATTGATTCTCTGCTGTTTAGGAGTGGGAGAGAGAGAGAGAGTAAACTGTACTCATCCACCGTAACCATAGCAACATAATTATTAGGGAACCATTTGCGAAAAATGTTTCTCCTAAATATTTACTACTTCAAGTTTTAGCAAGGGTTTCATTTCTTGTAGTAAGGGAAAACTTACCCTGAAATAACACTATCATCAGAATGGGAATTAAAAGCATGTTAAAATCACAAATATTTTATGTAAAATTGACGTAGTTGTTCTCTAACTTTCATAAAAAGAAAAAGAAATCTTTAAGCTTAAACATGGTTACTTCATAAAAGTAATAAAACAACAATTGTGTTAAAATAATTTTATTTTGATAAATTTGACTTGTACAGTAATTATCTTTAGTTTACATCTGGAAAAAAAAGGTTGCATAGTTTATATACTATGTCAGAGTATGATCACAACTTTAAATTTCTTTTTATATTCTTTTCTTCATTTGAAGTGGTGTATTTTCTCTGGTTAAATCTTTGAGAATAAACAAAAATGCCAAAGTTTTGAAGAGGGCAATTTTGGTAAGTACATGGTATTTTCTTTTTATCAATACATAGAGCTAAACCAGAGATTAAAGACAAACCTGAGGCTGTTGAGAAGGAGCAATCTGAAAAAGGAAAGCAAGGAAGGCCAAGGAAAGTTTCAGATGTCATTGTTAGCAAAGAGAATTCTGAATGCTGCTCAGCACAAGTCACTACAAGGTAATTTTTTTTGTAAAAGTCTCTACACCTGATTCTGATTGCAAATCAGTATCCATGTGAATCAACCTGACCTCTGTTCAATCTATCAACATAGATTAATTGTCAAAGCACAAGGGCCTGACTGGAGCCGCTAAGATAAAATTAGGTCAAACCTGAACTAGGTGATAGACACAGTAGACTGTAGACCTCATGAAAGCTTGTCCTTGGTGCTATACTCTATTTTAGAGAAGAAAAAAAAACTTGTCAGGGCAACAAACTATTAACAAGTACACAATATATTGTTCTGATATCCCTTTTACTCCTCTGATTTATTTGCTTTAAGGCTTTGGGATTTCAACAGAGCACTTTATCATATTGGCAATGTCTTGAAATCAGCCCTCATTGTTGACTGGGATCATATTATTTATTGAATTAAACCATTAGCAAGAGGCAGAGGATCAATTTTGTTGGTCATTTTTTTTTCTTCAAACTTTAAATGTAGATACTTCTATTGAATTGGAAATAAAATAAGAATATGTGTGATGTAATCACGGGGAATCGGTTCGACTCGGAATTTTGTAATTGCCAGAAAAAGAAATTAATTTTTGCTGTTTAGGAGAGTGAAAAAATTGTAACGAGCTAATTTATATCCCGAGATATTTCTGCCAATCCAATAACCAATTTCTGTCTTAAATGAGCTCTACTTTTAAATCGCGACTTTTGCCTAAATAGCCTTGGATCTCTTGCAATAGTCAATGATTATATGGGTGCATCACTAAGCAAATATTCTTTTTCAGCAAGAGCAAAAATAACATAGAGACTCTTGAGAATACTCCACTTCGTCGCAGCTCTCGCACCAGCCGTCCTGTAAAGCCTTTCATGATAAATGAGATTGTTCAGATTGATGATGATGAGGAGGAGGAGGAGGAGAAGGAAGAAAAAGATAAAAAGAGCAAGGATGGGCACATACAAAGAAAAAAGAAAGGAGATTGTGACGCACAGAAAATCGATGCTCCATCTTCAAAGAAAAAGACAAAAGGTAGGCTCTTTATGTACGATTTTAAGTCAAATGGTAATTGATTAGAAGCATCATTTTCATGGTCTCCTTTTTTTTGTAAAATCTACCTCCAGGCTTAGTTTGAATACATTGTAAATTTAGAGTTGCAATTTTGTGTACATCTCACTGTTTGTCAAGATCATTTATTGTGACAATTTCCAGGTCCTTTGGCACCAATTTTTACTTCAATGAAACTAAAGGAAGAATCGAAGCCTCCACCAGAGGATCCTGAGAAAGTCCGTTTGAGGAGAGAGTTCATGATGAGTGGCATTCCAGAGGAGCTGAAGCGACAAATAACAAACGTCTTTAATGTGATTCTGGATTATCCCCCTTTGCCAAACCCATCTCATATTCAGCAATTGGAAAGGGAAACTTATAACTTCAGTACCAACAAAGCTGTGCCTGTTGCAATCAATGGCTCTAAAAATAAAGCTTTACAGCTAGATCCATATTTGGAAGCTTACCCCTCTTGGGAAAATTTGGAATGGGATGCACCTATGATTTCCAACAGTACCTTGCTTCTTCAGGTAATGATGTTAAAACAGTTCTTCAAGGTCAGGCTGTGTGAGTGTCAGGATGATTAGGGGATGCAAATTGTAAAAAAAAAAATTAAGTCAAGTGCCACTATTTTTATTGTCATTCTGGTGATTTATGAGCTTATGTAAACAGGTGTGGAAGAATATATAAAAAAAAATGGCTTGAAGTAACCAGTATTTTTTCTTTATAATATTCTAGATTACTTAGTTACTATAAAATTACAGTGACTAGTTGCTTTATTTGTACAAGCTCACTGCTCTTCATGTCACCAGGTTCTAATCTGGTATTTTCAATTCAGGGTTATGAACAGCAGGATTTTCATTGATGATTGAAGGAAGGTACCACTCAATGTTTTTTTTTTCTTTCTGGTTCCTTTGTGTGTAATGGTTTTAAAGTATTTACAGACACTTTTCTCTCTTTATTGGTATTTTTCTTTTTATGTTTTATGTTTATTGCTCAGCCCTGCCAGACTTCTCCTGTTCTCAGTCAATCTCAACAAAAAGAGCTTCTGGCAAAATGGCATCAAGAAGATCCTACGTTTAAGTTTGACAGGACCCTAAATCAGTTATTGAAGCATTTAAAAACACCAGGTGAGAAAGTAATAGTTTTGGATGGGATCAATTGCACACATAGCAAACCGACAAGATGTGTTTATCAAATATATCATTCCTTTACACTGGCTATAACATTTTAAAGTAAAATTTTTATGTAATCATTTCCAGTTTTATATGAATCTGAAAAGCTCTCTAGACCTAGATGTAAATGCATTGTTTAATCTTTGGGAGGTCAAGATAGCTCTTTAGTGTTAAAGTATGTAATAAGTTGATTATGTCTTCATGTTGTTTGAAAATAAAATGAATACTGCATTTACCTTTATATGCATTGGTATAATGCAGATGATCATTTTGGTAAAATGGAATATTTTTTAATCTTTTTTTTTTCTTTCTTTCAGACGATGTCTCATATGATTCCACTAAGACTTCCCTGTCTTCAAGTGACGATGATGTTGTCATAATGGATGACTCTACATCTGAGAAACCAGTGAAGGAAGCAGCACGTTCAAACCCAAATGGTAAGCCGGAACTTTTTAACAACTTATTAAGATTTTATTTTTGTTTAATACTTTTAAAAATCACATGTATTTATAGCCTAAATTCACTATCTTGTCCCCCTGAGTGATGGATACAAGTTCATCAGCTGTCAAAGAGGGAATATTAAGATTGCATCCTATTGAAGATGAAATGTTCTTAAGTAAAGCAGATTTTGAAAAAAAAATAATAATAAACAGCCTAAGACGAACACCATTCGCTGTGGGGAATGTCTGCTCTGATATCCTCTAGGACTATACTTAGTAATTTTGTCTCCAAATCTTAGCTCACTTCTGTCCAGCACAATGGCCTTGTTTGATACACAGAAAAAGTCCTAGATCATCTTGTTGTGTGCAATAAGTTAGGGGGTTTTTTTGCCATTAAGTATTCATAATCATAGCATTTGTTCATCCAATTAAAATCAGTTTTTTTTTTATTCTTAGCCCTGATCTCTTTTTTCCTGTTACCAATCTGTTCTAGGGGACTCATCTGACATGATAACTCAGAGGCACATGTTTTGCTCGTCATTTCAAGAGATGAAGCCTGTGAAGATTGCATTAGCGCTGGATATACTATTTTGCAATTAGCTTTTTATGCACCTCAGAAAATAACACGGAGTAAACTAGATTCTAATCCACGAGATATGACACTGTTATACATACATGCCTACGTTCCGGTATTTCCGGATTCGTTCCGGAATTTCATATAAAAACAACCTGCGTTCCGCAAGTCCGCATTTTCACTGCAAAATACGGAAATTCGATTTTTTCAATTTTCCGGAACGCTAAGTTATCGACCGGACCGACTTTACCGCACATCGTTTGCTTTACCGGTTGATCAGTCCTCGTGCACAGTCACTGAGTCAGTAACAACACACCCTAGCCTTGTGCTTGTTCGTGTTAAACGCCGTTGATGGCCGTGCTCGTCTTCCTTGTGCCATGCCTTAGGCTACTACACAGGTCGCGTAGTCCGAGGAGTTAGAAGAAACACACTCGGCAACCCTATGCCAAGGCAATGATAATGTTGCGTAGCCTGCAGTTAGGAGATGATACCTGCAGTCAACGCTTATTAGTCATCGTCCGGACCGACTTTACCGTAGTCTGGGCCTCGGCGTGGTGCTGTAGAGGAGATAAATTTTTTAATGGAGTTGAACGTCCCTTAAGTTCTTGCGAACTGAATCGTCGACTGAGTCAAGGCCCCTAGTAAAAAAAGGTCTAACGTTAGGCCTAGTTGAGTAGTCTCAAAGCCAGGAGTAGGAGGCAGGCCTTAGTCAGGCCGACGATTCCTATCTGAGGTATAATCTCCTAAGTCGTGGAACTACTTTCGTAGATAAATGTTCGGTTTTGTTTTGCATAGAGCTAGGAAAGCGTTCGAACGATGGTATTTTTTTTTTCTTCTTAACTTTGATTAGACGGTTCTCGCAGATAATAAGTAAAAAAAAATCTGACAAATTTTCAACTCAACTACGGTCCCTAGTACTGTACTCGCATCTCTATTGAAAACAAGATCTAGATCTATTAGATAAATAAAGGTTGTTAGTAAGCTTTTAGCTACGTCAAATTTTCATTTTTGTTTGTTACTGTTCACTGTGGTTCCAGTTGTGTTTTTTGTTTGTTTGTTTGTTTGTTTTTGTCATTGTAATTTCTTTGTTTTATCTTAATTATTTCCTGTAGATGCTAGTAGTCGACATGTTGGAATAAATCTACAATTTACAGCCATCGAACCATCGATTTTTTGTCGAGGATTCAACGTTAGTGGCTGTTATCGTATAGTAAGGAAAGGTATAGTGTTTAACATCTCCTAAGTTTTCGCAGGTGTATTCGGTGACTGTATGGCTGTCTCTCTCTTTCTTAAACTTTTTTTTTTGTAATGAGTCTGCTAGTGCATTCCGATTCGTAAGTTAAGTATTGTAAATAGGTGAGTGTGCTAATTTTCTCTTTAAAAACTTGAAGCAAATACCAGTTGCGGTCACCTTTAGGTTTGTTCCTCATTTTCATCTCATGTTCCTCATTTTTGGTGTTGGTGTTCCTCAAAACCGTTTTTCTGGGTAGGCATGCCTGGTTATACTTTCATTTCAATTTTTTCCTTTAGTCTGCCTGTGGCCTGACTTACATCAGCCTGTACGCTCGGAAGAGATTGTGGGCAATGGGGCAGTGTTAGAACAGCTCAAAGACTGGCTGGGGGAGTGGAAGAAGATCATGCAAAAGGACATCAGGAAAGCTTGCAAGAGGTCTGCCTCACAACCCAATAAGAGTAAGGGAAAGGGTACGTTCAAAATATTTCCAACATGATCTTTTTTTTTACATTTTTGAAATGGGTCAAAGCATATTTTTGTTTCTAAAACTATTAATCTTGTTTTTGCATATATGATAATTAGATAACTTTGCAGTTATTTTATTCCCTCTGTCAAACACATGAATCCAAAGAATATACCCCTTGTTTGTTTCTCAGGTCTTGAGTTCTCAAAGTGGTATCAAGTCAAGCATATTAATAATGAATAAGAGCTAATTTATTTACAGGTCACTGTTAAATGGCTTCTATTGGTGATAATTAAATTTTAATGGCATTTTAGTTTTCTTGTAATGGTGCATTATGCCTACTTATTTTTGTTTCTGACTTTTTAAGTTATCCCTCAATTTCTCCCCTCCCCCCTCATTCCATCTACAGTTTATATATGGACTCCCCAATTTACAGTGTCACTTTGATCTGCTTTATTGCTACATCTTATTAGCTTAATCAAATGTATATTATGATTAATGCAAGCAGTAAATTATTTTCAGGATGCTGGTCTGAGGACAGTGATTTTACTAACAGTGAGGAAGAGGATGAGCTCTTGTGCAACACGATGCTGATGACTGGGCCCCACGGTGTGGGCAAGACCGCCTCTGTCTATGCTCTGGCTCAGGAGATGGGATATAAGGTTAGTTAAAGGCAGGGAAGAATTTGAGTCAAAATGAAGACAGAAACAGTGACAAAAAGGTCAAGTTCAGATTTTCTTCTGGAAGTCTTTGACAATCAAATCTTTCTTAAATGAAGCTGTTTTTTCTCTTCAGAGTAGAATCTCATTGGCATTGCTGCAAGGAAAAGGTGTGCCATCCTGAAGGATCTTATATGGTCTATCAGAAGATACAATTGCTCCTTCACTTTGTTTGATAGCCATGTTGAAAAATTTTGTTTCCATTCAATATTGAAATTGCACATCACATGTCCTCATCTTGTGACTATGCTGAATTTTCAATTTTCATAGAAATTTATGTAAGTCCCCTTGCTATACCTTTTGTCCACTGATTTTCAAACTAAAGCTAAAATAACAGATGGCAGTTTTCATCCTCTTTTAAGTATTCAGAATCAAAGCATAACCATATTCTCAATTTTCATTTGGAAAAGGGATGTACAAATGAGGCATATGTGAAGTTTATTAATATCTGATGTCATGCTTTGGCCTCAACATATGCAGGTATTTGAGGTGAATTCATCCACACTGCGTAGCGGCAAACAGATACTGTCTCAGCTGGAGGAGGCGACTCAATCTCATAGAGTTGCCCCAAGTAAGTCGCGGCAACATCCTCCTGAGGAAAGGGTTCTATCTGGTGAGTGTCATGTAATTTATGTGGTTCAATGTGGTATTATACTTATATATGTTAGTCTAAAATCTTTTAGAAAAGATTCTTTTGAAGTAAATTTACCAGAATTCTAAGCAAAATGTCTTTGGAAGAAATTATTCTACACTCAGTCTAATTTTCTGATGATCTGCTTATTTCAATTTGGACATTAAGATAAAATTAGTATCCAGAGTGGTCAGTGATTTCAGCTTATTTAAGAAACAATTGAAGCATATCTTTAATTAATCTACGGTTTATTCTCATTTCTGCATTGTTTTTTATCTCACAATAGCAGCAGGGAGCTCAGAGTCGAAGAAGGCTACTTCAAAGTCGATGGCTACAGCTTTTGCTGTTTTATTTCAAACTTCTGGTCAGCAGACAGGGACAGCCTTAAGCACAGCAAAAAGTAAAACTGCCAAGAAAAGTAAGCCTTTGCAAAAGGCAGATATTCAAAAAGAAACCCCAGTAACTTTCTCGCCAGAGGCAAGCTCCAAAAAGAGGAAAATTTCATCATCCACAATGAAATCAAAAAATTCGGGTAAAATTAAATTATCATGATTTTTGGTTTCATTCACCTATTAAGCAATACTATTTTACAAGTTTGATTTTAGGAAGTTGATCTTTTTTTTATATATATTGATAGTGCTACATACACAAAAATTAACAAATGGAGTGATAAAATATTCTAACAAATTTGTTGTTGGTTATTCAACATTTAAGTAGTTTACTCTGTATTTATTTTCACATAACTTTTCTCTCACTCATTTAAATGTTACTTAGTCGTGAACAATTAATTTTTTTTTTAATTAGTGAAGAATTCAGCTTCTTCAAAATCATCCAAAAAGAATGAAGACAAGTGTGCTTGTGATAAAGAAGAGAAAGATACATCACAAAACTTGGCAACCATGTCACTTATCCTGTTTGATGAGGTATTGTTGGTGGACTTTGTTTGGCTCAGTAATATTTTTAAATGAGATGACGTATTTTGATCAGGATATTTTTTTACATATATATATTCTCAGGCAAGTCTTTAAGTTATTTCTGTATCATTTTGTTATATAAAGTTTTTGTGTACCTTTCACATTATCAAAATATTTGGATTAAATATATCACATTTCCAGTATATAATTATTTCTATATATATATATATATATATATATATATATATATATATATATATATATATATACATCTAAAATACTTAATTTAATTTTGCTTTGTGTCTACATATTTAGCAGCTACATGAGATGTTGCATTGATTTTTCTTTCTTTGGTCTGATAGGTGGACGTGGTATTTGAAGAAGATAAAGGTTTTCTGTCCACTATTGAGCACTTCATGGCATCCACCAAGATTCCTATCATCCTTACATCAACAGCTCCTGCCAGCAGTCTTGAGCTTTCATCTAAACATGATCATATTGTTTTGAAATATCCTACTATGGTGAGACCAAAAAGCATTGTTTTTGTGTGGCGTCAAATTTACCTAGATTTAGTGAACATAATGTAGCATAGCCCTATGTTGAAAGCATAGAACTTCAGTTGTGTTACTTGGCCTGAAATGATGGGAAAAAAGTCATTAATATTGTTTTTGTATTTTTTACTCTAATAATCCTATAATTTCAAGTTCATTGTAAAGAAAAGTTCTTGAATAGTGCTTGAAGTCTATAAAAAGTTGGGGTTTTTTTTACTGGTCTGAATGTTATGGACCAGTTTTATTTTAGACTTTAATTCCCAAAGCTAATTTTGTTAATGTGATCATGTTTTATTCTTTCAGGCATCATCTGTGAGCTATCTGTGCTGTGTATCTCTGGCGCATGGAGTCCCTGCTACTCGCCATTCAATAGCAGAATTGTGGCAGTTATTAGGTGGAGATCTCCGCAGATGTCTTCTTTACCTGCAGTTTTGGTGCCAGTCAGGAGGCGGAAGGGGATGTCTTGACAAGTCACCATTTCATAATAATAAACTCACTTCCGTCTCTGATGTTGCATCAGCAGTGGTGACATTTAGTCAGGATTCTAATTCATCTATAAGTTTATATGGGGACATACAGGAAAATGATTGCAGTGACGATAGCAATAGCAACCAGTTTCTGAGTCTTAGGCGGCCAGCCAGAAAAGCCAGAAGGATGATTGTGGATGATGATGAAGATGAAGAGAACTCAAATTCTTCTCATGACATTGTGGAGAAAGTAGACAGTGATAGTTTAAAGTCAGAAACATCATCCCATTTGAATAAGAGGAAAAGGTTTCCTACCAAAAGATCTTTTGCAAAGGCAGCCAATCGTGTTTGTGGGAAAGAGATGGAAAGCACAGTATCTTCTGTGACAGTCAATCATGATTTAACAACTGCAGCTGTGACGAGTAGCCAAGGTGATGCAGATGAGAAGGCTTCCATTGGCTTTTATCTTCATCTGGGCCTGGCTGAGAGCTTCCTTGGTGTGGGAAATGAACCGCTCTCCTCGCAAACCATTGGACAATTTATTCAAGTGAGTCTTTGTGTTGATTATCTGTCAAACTATGTACTCTACTCATGTGGACCTGCTCAGGAAGTGCTAAAGATTCGCTAAGCTAATGTGGATTTAATATGTCAAAGAGCATAAACTATGTTCACAAAGAGTTTGAGCCATTAACATTTCATACATTGAATGTAAATTAAGAGAGAATTTGACCAAAAGGAAGTGTGTAAGCTCCAAGTCCTACTTATCAGTCTTCTTGAATTGATAAAGGTGGATGTGATATTTTTAAATTGAGTCAAACTGACTATCATTTAGTATCAACATATGTTAATGCCAATACTATGGCTGATCTTAAAGAATTTCAGAATACTGTAAGGTCCCTATACAATTACTTCAGGTCTATAGATTTCGTAAGGAATGCATTTATGACTCATCTTTTCTCTTTTTCATAATCATTGAGAAATGGGGCCTTTGAATCATTTCTGATGAATTTAAGGGAGGAAACTAATCTGTACTGCTGGTTTTCTTTTGACCATGAGCAGAGACTGACTTGATCAGCTTCGTTCAGTTTTGATAAATTCTCTTCTGCATGAATGATAATCTGAGGCAGTATTGTTTGGATCATGGTTACCTTATAAGAGGCAAATAAACTGAAAACCAAAACAAGATACATATTTGTAAACTGAAAAGATCATTACAAGATTGTGCAAAGTAATTGGTGAGCCCCATTGCACATCAAACATTCACCAAATGACAAGCAGCTGATAAGATACATCTTAAGATAGGGAATTCAGCTTTTCAACTAATTCTTTGTTTTTTGCTGTTGGTTTTTTTTAAAGGTAACTTTAGGAATGACTGGGCTTGTTTTTGCTAGTTGACCACAAATTTTATTTTTCATAGCTTATTTCCTGAGGTTCCTTTTGGTTCAGAGCATTGTTTAAATTTTTTAACCTGGTCTCATCGAAATGTTTGTTTTGTTTCCAGTCCTCTACACTCTCAAGAAGTATGCTGGACAGAGCAGTGCAGGTGGTGACCACTGCAGACAGAATTTTGGCCTGTAATAGCATCTACCAGCTTGGCCTGCATTTCTCTTCTGTGCCCAAGTGTGATAAAATTAAGGTTCAACTGACATTATCAGCTCCATCCTCAAAGTTTTGTGAAAGAAAGAAGAGAAAAAGAATCTTAGACAGAAGTTGGTTAGACAGTGATTGTTCTGAGGATGAGTCAAAAATTGACAGAGATCTGAGAAAAATGAATGAAGAGGAAAATGATATAGGAGATAAAAATAAACTAAGGTCAGACAAAGTTTGTCCTTACAATCCCTCAGAGATGGAGTTGAGTTGTGAGGTAGAACATAGCAACCTAAGTCTGCAGAATGAAGATAAAACTTTAGTTGGAGAAAGTGGTGTGCTAGATCAGCCAGAGGCAGCAAGGACAATTAAGAGCAAAGCATGCTTAGCCATGTTATCTAGTTTATCCCAATACTATGATTCTGTGTCTGAGCTTGACACTCTTAATATATTTTATAGCAGCAAAGAGAAGGGTATGCAACTTTGCCCTGGTACAAGTGATGAGGACACAAGCTCAGCTACAAGTACACATTACTTTGGATCTGTTTTGCAATCAGAGCTTCCAGCAACTGCAAATCTCTTGGCATCCAGGACTCTGTGCAAAGCTTTGGATGAGAATGAGATGGCATGGCAAGACAAGAATTTGCAGTCAGGACAGGCCAACTGTGATGGATCAGACTCTAGTTCTTGGCCAGACGAGCTGTGCTTGCCTATCGGCAAAAGTGTACCAGAGTTGTGGGGATTAGGTGACAGGGATCAAAGAAGGTAGTACAGCTTTAAGACTTCAATCTTTGCATATTTTTAGAATATAATGAAAGATTTCTTTTTCCATGCTATTAAGAAGTGGCTGCTGCAATATGGAGAATAATTTAGTGACCATGATGAATAAAAGCAGGAGTGCTAGGAAGACACTTTTTCCCCCCTCTTTATTCAGTTACATAAGTGTGTAAAGCAAATCAGTTCAAAATTTTACAATTAAAATTTAGCCTGACGGGGGCCAAATTCAACAGGCTTGAATATTCTTGGCAAGACCTTTTCTGAACAGCATGATGAACGTAAAACTTAGAGACAGTCATCACACTTTACTTAGAAACTGTTGTTAGAAAAGAGCAATTAAACTTTTTGACTGCCTGATATCCCTGTAACCTCAGAGTGATAAGTGTCAAGAATAATGTTCATTGATACTGAAGTTAGATAGAACAGTTAACACATAAATGGTAGTAAGATCACTGCTAGGTGTACTGGACTAGTAAAACTTTTCATTCAATCAAACAATCCCAAATGAGTCACTGCAGTTCTGAGGTAGGTCAGTATGTGGGTAGAGATGTTCAGAGTTGTGAATTGTCCTGTCTTGTCTAAGTATGTTGATGGAGGACTTAAGCGGTTTTTGTTAGTAGAGATTACCATTTTTTTCTTTATAAAAAAATAGGCTCAGTTGTTTCCAACCCCGACTCATTGTGTTTGTTTTTACTTATTTGTTTATTTTTGTTTTTTTTTTCAGATCTTTTGACTCAGCAACTAAAAATGTTGTAAATTGTTTGGGAGCAACAGTTTTGCAGAGTGACCCTGTTGTTTACTTGGATTACCTCCCTCATCTTCGAGATGTCTGCCGATCTGAAAACCTTAGGCACCTGGCAAAGACTCAGAGAAGGTAGCTGTTACAAAGCCAAACAGAGGCTGAAGAAAATATGGCTTCTGTTCATATTGTTAGAAATTTTATTTGGGTCTGCATGATACCTAACCTAAGAACTCTTACATGTGCTCCTCACAATCTTTAAAAAAATATTTTGCAACCAGTCCTAATGAGTGGAGTTTTAAAAATTTGAATGTGGAAGTAGATATTTACTTCTTTCTGATTTGAAATGTGAAAAAGAAATGAAAGTTTTTCTGAAAAGAATGATATGCAACACCAATACCGATAATTACAGAACTGATGTATTGTGATGAAACTAAAAACCAAAAGCGTATCCTCTTGATTAGTCTGTTTACTCTCTTTTACTATTTTTTATCAATTTGAAACATTTCCAGGTTTTTTTGCCCATCATTTCTTACTGTTGATTACTTCTTTAGAATATGGAAAGCACCCTATTTTGTCATTTTAGAACTATTTGAAAGTTTTGTTTTGCTGTTTCTTACAGGTTTCACCATTACTTGGATAATGCAGGCATGTCTTTGAAGAAGTCCACAATTGCTTGCTTGACGTCAACCTTCACACTTGATAACCCTAGGTGATCCCTGGTCTCAGAGTTTTCTCCTCCTGATTATACAGCTGGAATCAGTTTGTGTTGGAGATATAACCAAATCTCTTTTAAAAAAAACATGTAGCTTCAGATCCATCTCAAAGAAGAGTGTCAAAAATTTGATGTTCTACCTACTAAATGGAAATACAGGCACAGGTTTAATATGCAAGACTCACTTTTTGCTCCAATGCACCAATGATAGATTCATATTCCATTAATTGTGAATGTTGTAAAAAGAATATGCAGTTGCACGTGGAAAATTTCTTTATCAAGGCAAAAGTTTGTTTTAGTGATGCTTAACTCATTTGTACCTGGGGTATTCTTAAGAGTTTCCATAAAATTTCCTATTTAGCCAATCACTACTTTTTAACCACTTGCAAATCAATATGTGAACTTGTAAAAACAGTGAACAAAAAGCTTGCATGTTAAATTTTTCTGATTTTTGGGTAATTTTTCTGCTAAGCCCTCAAATTGTGAAAATAAAATAAAGTTGCAAATTCGAGATTAAAGAGAACTTTTTTTGTTTTTTTTAACTGTTTTTTATCAATTTTTTTTTTTTTTGCTTAAATCTAGACGTAAATCACTGGTTGAGCATTGTCTGTTTGTAAATGAGAAGATTTGAATCTCGATCTCAACCACTTAGGAGCTTTGGGCTGGTATTCATGATCAATATTATCTATATTCTATCACATCGAAAAGTTGTTTTTTTTTTTTTTGTTGTTTTCAGCCATTCCAAAGCATTTATTTATCATCAGTTATTGATAGAAGTTTTGGTTTCAAGCATTTTCCTCAATATTAGTGATCTAAGAGTCGGTCCCCTATTGAAACGATAACAAAAAAAAGTTTCGATTCAAACTTGAAGTTAACAAAAATTCTGGATGGTTTTCATGAATGTTTTAGAATTACCTGTAGAGACAAAATTTGGTATTATTATCCTATATATATATATTTGCATTCATTAGGAAAGTTGCTAATCCCATATATGTGTTGGACATGGCAATAGTGAATTAATAATTTCACCAAAACCCATATTGAACTGGAAGCTTTCATTCAGAAAAGAACTACATGTATAAATTTATAAAATTATCAGTCACCAAGCTAAATTCCTTCGCAATAATTTGAGGCATGTGTCAATAAGAGAGAAATCCACTCATAACTTTGTTAGTGAATATTAAATTTTTCAGGTATTCATAGTCTTCCTCAAACATAAAAAAAGGTTTTGAACAATTTTGTTCATCTTTGAATTGTGATGTCTTGGTGCCTGTGTCTTTATTGTGCAACAGTACTGTCAGGTGGGTAACTTTGGTCAGTTCTTCAAAAAATTGTTGGATGTTTTTGTGAGGATACCAGAATATGATAATTTTGAGGGGTTCTAATAACTGAAATGTTGGGGGGGGGGGGGGGTTATTATTTTAGAACTACTTTTTATTAATAATACCTGTGAAAATTATTTTATGCTAAACTGCACAAGAGCTAAAGATGAATAAGATGCCAAGGTGAAGAAACTTCTTGTTTTAAAAATTGTCTATACCCTTGCCTATAGCTGGAAGCAGCAAATTTGTTTCCTGCATTCATTGTAACATCCTCTAAACCTCCAATTGAATTGATATGATCTATGATGGTCCTCTTTTTCAAGTTTGCTGAAGTCACCTCTTAAATCTGACTAAGTAAAACTTCTCTCATCATGAGCTTAGCCATGTGACAACAGGAGAAGGCTTTTGACTATTATGGAGAATTCTGGATTGTCCTCCAAGTCCATTTGTTCATTCATAAAGCTGCTGAGGTCATCATTGGTGCTTAAGCTTTCCAAAATGTACCTTCGTTCTTTTACAGCATTGAGCAAACAGTCAAACTTATGATTGACTATCATTAACTTTTTTAAAGGATGGATTTGTGATCATGGTGGGCATAAATTTCATGGGAAAAAAATCACAGGCTCTAATCTAGATATAAAATATTGATAAGTGTTCATAAATTTACTGCAAAATTAAAAATCTGACTAAATCTAAATGAGATCTGAATTTAGAATAATAAAGAGAGAGAGTAGATATGGTTTAATGATCTCAGCTCCACATATTAAAAAGGCTAATCTTTAAATAACATGAATTTTAGAAATCTAGACAAGATCACATGAATAACAAATGTGTACATATAGACTGAACATTGATAATTAAAATTGATTAGTGGAACTTCAATGTTGCCCTGGCAAAGGGTAAAACCCTGATACTCTTCAACAACTGCATAAAAATGCAAGTGGTTATTGGCGCTGAACATACAATTGAGTCTAGATAGGGTTGTTATACATATAAATTACATGTACTGTATTCATATTCATGTATGGTAAAGTATTTCGTTCGGTTTTCCTTCCAAGTGAGATCTTATAACATGTATATCTACGCAGGATGCCTGCATTTTTTTCTAGTTACAGATCCTAAATCACTAGCTTACTTAATTACTTGACTTAACAGTGATGAGCAAAGCATCTGACCATTTGATTAATATGAGCTGACCAACTACAGATGAATACAAAACCTGTGTTCATATTCTGCTATGAATAGCTATGAAGGGATTAGTTTAGAATCACTTAATGCTATGAGAGTGAGATCTTTTATAGATTATAATTATTGTAAAGCAAGATTTGATGTAAAGAAAATTTTCATTCAGTTCAAAATAGTTTTTTGTTTTTGTTTACTTTTTGAGTTCTTATATTGAAGCCATTTTTTTTTCTTTTTCGGGTTCTGTTTTTGTAAAGTTTGGTGCTCTAAATGTGAAACATTACAAAATTAGCAGTATGTGTGGGCAAATATCAAGGTCTGAATTTCAATCCCATATGCATTGCAAATGTATTATTTTTGTCAATGTTTGGTAGATTTTTAGTCTTGTTTATACAGAAATTGTCCATAAATGATTTAAGTAATGTAAAATATTGTATTTGTATATAATTTTATTTACCTTTAATTTATTTTATAAACAAATATTTAGCATGAGCGCATTAGTACTCCTAAAATGGTGAAAGGTTGATAAATGCACAATGTTCACTGATGAAGGAAACTTGAATTATATAATAGTAGCTGCATTTTGTCATGTGGAAAGCACCCAAGAGAACAAATAAAAAGTCAAGAATACAAACATATTTCTCCAGACTTAATTTTTTTTTTTTTTTTTTTTTTAGTTATTTGATTCATCTCAGGCTATTTGAATGCACAATCTAGTTTTGTTTTTTGTTTCTTTTAATTAAATCATCTAATTTGTTGTCTCTGATATAGCCTATCTCCACAGTTTTTCTCTTTTGATGATCCATGAATCATATCCAGTACAAATGTTCAAAATTCATCATAATTTTTTTAATTTTTATGTTCCTCCTGTTCAACTCTAATTTAAAACTGTATTGCGTCAATTTTACCTTTATGATATCTTGCATATGAAAATACATGTGCCGATTTCAACATTTTCAATAATGTCTCCTATTACTACTACAGAAGATATGGAATTTAACCTGTAGTGCAGGCTCAGGCTTCAACCTTTTAGTTAATCAATACACCTTGGTACAATTTGATATAAACCTAGCATGAATGTCCCTAACAACTTCTGGTTTAAAAGGAAATAGGCACACAACTTTATAATTACAGGACAAAAAAGAAATAAAACTATTATCAATTCAACATTTAAACTTAGGCTTCGTCAGTCATTTATCAACACACGTGTCCTTTTGGATTCTTAATAATTATTAAGTTATCCTCCAAGTGTGGTGTTTTTGCTTTCTATTTGGATTTCCTACCAAGTTCTACCAATAATTATTGCTCTGCTTCCATTTCTTCCCTGTCTACACTGCTACTAGTATCCTTTGCATGCAGATTTACAGATCTATGCTTTCTCATTCACAAGTGAAGCATATATGCTTCACATGACATACTCTAAAAGGCCATCCTCACTGTCGTTCCGAACTATCAGGTATCCGTTAGTTCCGCCCATTGGTTAACTATCCTTCCGAACGCATGTCCACACTGTAAGGTAAACCCTGGGCTCTGAGCCTAGATTTTGGCGGGTTTTGTGAAACATTATCTCAATGATTATTCCATGCATCAGAGTCGAAGAAAATAAGATGTAGCAGGACTTCTGTGTACCTCTGACTTGAAAACTTATTTTAGTTTCGGTGATTCAATTCAATTTTTAAAAGCTGAAAAAATAACAACACAACTTTTATTTGAGAAGGAAAAATAAGTATTTTTGTAATGGAGGATTCATTTTTAGAAAATCTTGATGATTTTTTAGCCATTTATATACTAATATCTGCCAGGAAAAGACGAAATAAAAAACAAGCTATTTGGTCAAAAAAATGGCTGTTGAAAAGGACACAGTACACCCATACAAATATTTTGAAAGAACTTCTGCCATACCCAGACGATTTCAACAATTGAGGATGGATGAAAAGACCAAGAAGTCATAGTGTTGTGTAACACATTGCATGCATCATAGGCCTATTGATTTAGCTAGAATCTAGATCCAGGCTTTAATATTACTCAACGGGAAAAAATGTGGGAGGAACAAAGAGGGAAAAGTAAGTGTAGTTGATCTTTCTATCTTGAAAAGGAAGAGACAAGAGAGAGAGAGGGATAAGGTAGTGATTGATAAAAATTAAAACTATCTTTCTAAATAATGGTTAAAAATATTTACTCGCGAACATTTTCACTAATTTTAATACGCTGAATCTGAATTTGTTAATAGATTTGGGCTACTGTTAATATTTAAATTTTTTTTTAAATACAAATTTAATTTTTCTGCGCCCATCAGTCACCGACGACGCCAGCCACGCCCTGGCTATCAAATAACTGCGCCAAAATATCAAGCATGTTGGATTCGTCGGACGGCGTGACGGTGGCCCCATGGAGTGACGAAAAACTATGAGATTTTCTCGTCCACACTGTCAGTTCCACCTCACGAGTCGACCCATCGGGCGCCCAATAGATACCCGATAGTTCGGATTGACAATGTGGACGCCGCTTAAGATCGGTAAATTTTGTACTACATTATGATTTATAAGTGAATCCATTAAGCGGCGTCCACATTGTCGTAGTAGTAGTAGTAGTAGTAGTAGTAGTAGTAGTAGTAGTAGTAGTAGTAGTAGTAGTAGTAGTAGTAGTAGTAGTAGTAGTAGTAGTAGTAGTAGTAGTAGTTGTAGTTTTAGTAGTAGTGGTAGTAGTAGTAGTAGTAGTAGTAGTAGTAGTAGTAGTAGTAGTAGTAGTAGTAGTAGTAGTAGTAGTAGTGGTGGTAGTGGTAGTAGTAGTAGTAGTTATTTGTAATGACAATTATGGTTTTCATCAATAAATCTTAGTTGTGATCTAAAAAAAGAAATTGCCGATTTATTGTCTATATTATTATAAATGAATATAAAAAAAAAAGGAGATTGAGAGATGAAACTGAAAGGGTGGAATTGGAATTGGAGGCAAAGAGGGGAGGGAGAAGGGGTGGGGGGGGGGGGGGGTCATGAAAACCACTGAAGATCATTTTTTTTCTGATGAAGCCTATGCGTACGCATCTTGCCATGGAACCTTTCCGTTTGTGTTAAAATACACCATGAACTGATCTCTTACAAACTTAGCTTCTTCGGTTGCATTCCTGTTCTGACCATGAGCTATGTTTGCTACATGTGGACTATCTGTTCGCAGGCCGTCTTGCATCTCGTGAGAAACTGGTTCCTCGTGGTCTAAGTGTTCTGGTGGAAAGTAACTTTGCGAAGCATTTCTTCTTAAAAAATTGTGCAGCACGCAACATGCCATAACGACCGTATCAATATTTTCAGGCTTGAGATTGATTTGAGATCGGAAAACTCCAAATCTTGAGACCAGTATTCCAAAGACATTTTCAATCACTCGTCTCGCTCGAGAGAGTCTGTAGTTAAAAATTCTCTTATGATCATCCAAGACCCGCACATTGAAAGGCTTCAGAAAGTCTGGCCGCAATGCAAAAGCCTCATCTGCTATAAAAACATAGGGCAACCCATTGATCTTGCTAGGTTCTGGAATCTGAAGGGCACCGTTAATGAGTTTGTCATAAAACTCAGTCTGATCAATGACCCTCCATCTGAAACTCGCCCATTAGTTCCAAAACTTGCATACACAAATTCATAATTTGCATTGGCTACCGCAAGCAGTACCATGCTGTTAAAGCCTTTATAGTTATAATAGTACGAGCCCGTTTCAGGTGGTGGAGTTATAGCGATATGCTTCCCATCAATAGCTCCCAGGCAGTTGGGAAATTGCCATTTCTGCTCAAAATCCTGTGCAATGCTAAGCCAATCTTGTTTCGTAGAGAGAAGTGAGGAAAAGAGAAGGGGCGGGAAATAAGTTATCATCATAAAGCTAGTGTAATTATAATCGATAGTTTAGGTCTGACTATTAAACTTAACACTGTTATTTCTCATTTTTCACAGACTACAGAAATACAAGTCGAAGTAATTGACTCCCCTGAAAGTGCAGAGGGACAGGAGCGCAGGCCTGCACCACCGCTGCAACAAGTCAAACAAACTCAAAGCCAACGAAGACCAGCAAAAAGGAAGTCGGAGGATGCGAAGATTTTCTCTCTGGCAAGATAGAGACTAACTAGTGCTCGACCTGCGCCTTCCGTCGAGGATCAGTTCGATGCTAACGGGAAATCGATGGCCCACAAAATGAGGAATCTGCCAAGGGAGCAGAGAATCCACCTTGAAAAACTGATAGCAGACGCAACGTATGCAGCAGAGCTGGGAACCTTGTCTCAGCAGTCTCACATAGTTATTAGAGCCAGGCAAAGACCTGATTACTGTTCACCACCCTCGACAAGCAGTGCTTACTCGCAGCACATAGACATATTCAGTTTTCAAACCCAGAAAACATGGAACAATATGAATCTTATCAGAGCTACTAGATAATTACTCTCTTGTTACTTTTCCCTCACATTATTTCCATATTAACGTACAATATGCTTCAAAATATATTTTAAAGAACTAAGTAAAAATAATACTTAAAACATTATTAAGTTAATAAAGTAATAAAGCTATAAACTGAAACTGTTTTTTCTTTTCTTTTTACTGGTAGCGATACTGCTAATGCTAATGATAATGATAATTATATTTATAATGTCCTACATGTATTTGATAATCTGTGATGATTCGGATTATTATTATTAGTTTGAAATCATGGTGATAGCAATACGCGTTTAAGGTCCTGTTCGTAAAGGCTATAATTGTTAAAAGAAATTAGGAATGTACAAACTCACCTTCCGATAATCTTTGGACAGGGCTTGATAAATTGCACAGCAAGTTTCAGGGATTACTTTACACAGTACTTGTGGAGATATACAGGTCATATACTGCAATTCCCTGTATTTTGCCCCCGTTGCTAAAAATCGTAATGTTGCTGTCAGTCTTTCGTGTGCGCTGATTCTCTCATTTTTTTGGTTTCCTTTTCAATCAAAGGGCGAAGAATGCCATACAGTTGAACGTATGTCTTTTCATCCATCCTCAGGTAATTGTTGAAATCGTCTGGGTATGGCCGAAGTTCTTTCAAAATATTTGTATGGGTGTACTGTGTCCTTTTCAACAGCCATTTTTTTTTACCAAACAGCTCGTTTTTTTGTAGCAGATATTAGTATATAAATGGCTAAAAAATCATCAAGATCTTCTAAAAATGAATCCTCCATTACAGAAATGCTTTTTTTTTCCTTCTCAAATAAAAGATGTGTTGTTAATTTTTCAGCCTTTAAAAATTGAATTGAATCACCGAAACTAAAATGTTTTCAAGTCAGAGGTACACAGAAGCCCTGCTACGTCTTGTTTTTTTTCGACTCAGATGCATAGAATAATCATTGTGATAATGTTTCAGAAAACCCGCCAAAATCTAAATTTAAGCTCAGAGCCAGCCAACTGTTCTATCTGCCTATCGTGTTTACCTCACAGTGTGGACATGCGTTCGGAGTGATAGTTAACCAATGGGCGGAACAAACGGATACCTGATAGTTCGGAACGACAGTGAGGATGGCCCTTTAGAAAGCCACCTGAAATTAATGCAGTAAAAAACAACCTTGAACTCTCTTGCGATGCCACCCATACCTGTTGCAGGCAACCTAAAAATTCTTTGTGGACTGTGCCAGCAACTCTGGGTTTTTTATGTTTAGCACTATGAAACATATGTTGTAACTGCACAGAAACTCGCCAGCTCATAATTAAGAAATGCAGAACCCTGAATTATTGTAACCTGTGATATTAGATCGATATCTAAACTGGATTCAGTGCGATTACCATAAATTGACATTGTTTTGAGGAGGAATTTTCTGATAATGATCCAGTTTTTATGTTTGCTGCAACTTACCTGGCTTAAAAAAAATTTTCCAGTATCAAATTTGCATTTTTCTATAAAACACAGAATAAGATAAGGAGTCAAGAAAGCTGAATAAAAATTGTTGAAACTAACAGATCTAAAGATAAATTTAATGTTTCCAAAGTTTTATGATTGCTTGGTAACTTCTTTTTTCACATTTTTTAAGAAAAGCCACAAAAAACTCAGTTGGGAGGGAATAAAAAGAGCAAAGACAATCAGTTGCAAGAGAGTTAAAACAAATCTGAATTTTATGTATGGCGTATACAAGACAAAAGCCAAAAGGTAGAATATCATGTGATCTCTGTACTCAGTGGTTTATTTACATAGTAATAAAATTATACAGAAAAGAACATATCCAGCCAAAAGTTTGTTGCATGCATACCATTTCACTAATGTTTAGATAGCTAACTGTAACAACACTGGCACAGAAGTCTGGTTTAGCTTTATGTGCTTTTTTCCCCCCTCTTCTTTACTTCATCAGACCTAAAAAATGAGAAATCCCTACATTACAGAAGGTAGAAAGGAAAGTGACAAACTTGAGAAATAGTGGATAATCAGAAAAAGATCCACTTCTAATCTTCAAAAAGACAATTCTAGGAGGCTATTGCAAAACAATTCCTGAAGATTTCACAATCACTTCTTGCTTCAAAGAATATCATGGCATACTTATTAAGGTGAAATTTTTTAAGCATCTCATTCGATCAATCTCCATCTAGTTTTAATAATCAAAAAAAAGGCAAATTATTACATATTTGACTACCTGTTCACCTCTCTAAGGCACCAGCATTTGTTAAGTTGGTTGTTTGACAAAAATAAAAGGCAAAAAAAAATATTACAGCAAAATAAAAAAAGGAAAAGAAAAAATGCAATATCTGGGAAGCCAAGTCCTTTCCATTAGGCTTAGTTAGAAACAGAATACAATATATTTTAAAACAAATTGATACCTTCACCTCTGTTGCATTGAGACAAAAAAAAAGCTGCTGAACCCATTGCTTCTTTGCAGGTGGTCAACAAAAGCTAAACACAATGCCCATGTTCATGTAAAAAAAGAATGAAAGATGAAGAAATGCTATTGAAACAATTATTTGACAAAGTGAAATTTACAATAGAAATGCTGGAACAGTATGTTTCTTAGTTGTTTTTTTTTAATCTCTTGCACATGCAACAACATAATTTCAGTTATAAAACATAGTTAAAAGAATAAACAAAAACAAAATACATGCACTGTTCCCTCTCTTGCTTTTATCTCAAATCTAGCTTTTCCTTTCACATAAGCCATTGAAAAGCAAGTCTGCATGTATGAATTGTAAACACAACAGTAAAAGTGAATCAAGGGAGAGGAAAAATGAAAAATAAAAGAGAAATGTGAATATGCTTAATTCTTCAACTATCACTGCCAGTATCAAAAACGCACATTTTCAACACACATATCGATTAATTCTATATTTTTAATAGTATAACTCAGCTTTCTCAGTGTGTATGTATATACAGGAACGTTGAACAAAGCAGTATAACCTGTTTGTTTTCTCGTAAGAAAGATGTGAGCAGGTAATTCCAAAGCTTTCCAGCTAAGTAAGGATTTTACCCAATCACAAAAGAATAAGTACAGTTGGCATACAATGTTTTAGTTTGCTGCACAACTACATCAACATAGATATGGAAAAGTTGGCATTGACTTAAAGTTTAACATTGCACAGCAGGTTACTAGGAACAAATTCAATCATTGCAATGACTTAAAGGTAGTCGCTCGCCGTTATATACAGACTGCAAGCAGACTTCAATGTGATTGCTACTGCCAGAGCAACTCCACACAGATTTATACTGATAATGGGAAGTAGAGACTGCAATACTAAGAGTCTTAGAAAAAAAAAGAAAAAAAAAAGGTGATGAGGAAAATTGTGGCACAAAAAATTGTACCAAATGAAAATGTATCACACACATGAGTTGGAGGGCATCAAAAACAAATGAAATAAATATGCAAACAATAAACAGAGATGCCACCCAAGTTTGAAAATTTTGCCTGAACTTTTTTCACCCCCCACTCCACAGACACCCACACGCATATTCAATTCCAATCAATCACTTCATTGACTCTACAACCTGTTTGAGTAAGATCATCTTCATCATACTTCATTCTATTTGACAGCAAGTTTTCATTTTTTCTCATCCACATTTTTCTACTTTAGATTAAGTTTATCTGCAATTTTAGAATTACCCAACTGCTGGATTTCTGGCAATTGACAAAAAAGTGACATCTCTGAAAAGAGATGACTGAGACGACAACGCTGACAATGGTTGATAATTCCACCTTTCATCCATGTGATCTCAGTGATTTTCTAAGCCATTGAATTTAACTTATTCTTTTCCTTTTTTCCTTGCTAAAATTTTTTTGACTCATTAGGAAAAATATGGCATTGGTAGCTTTCAACTGGCAATTTGCAGACCTTGAAACGCTATAGGAAATTATTTACTTAAAAAAATGAAAAGAACAAAAGTTGCTTTTGAAATATGTTGCAGCTTTTTTAAACCCCATACTTTATTGCTATTAGAGTGAGCCAAACAAAAGCAAAAAATAAACAGAGTGGTGGTAATAGTAGTAATACTTTCAGACTGGTGATCTCAGCAGACAGGCAATCTCAGAAATTGAGTGAAATTGCTAATTTGCAGGTATCACAATGAAATCTTCAGAAATGTGTGTACCTTATTCTATTGACAATACAGGTGTGTCAATTTGTCACGCATAACTTGTTTGCGTTACACACATACTTCAACTAAGAATGTTGCGAATCTCCTTGTGGATGTGGCACAGGAAATCAACATATGAGCTGCCAGAGCCCATGCCCTTGTCTTCCACCAAGAAATGGTTGAACCATGGCTCAAGCTTGTCTCGTTGTCTGACAATTGTTAGCTGGAGAGAGAGAGAGAGAGAGAAAGAGAAGGAAAGAAAAATAAGGCTTTTTTTTAGACTAATCTCATGTTGATTAACTCTTCAAAGATCGGTTCTAAGCAAATAAAATTTATTGCTAGAAAATATTCTTGCTGTGAAGGAAAAAAGGAACCAAGAAAGAAAAAGTAAAGATCTCCATGACGGTTTACAGATGTGTACACTCAACACAAAATTCAGATTAATTCTCAAAGCTTAAGCAGTTGAACTCTTTAATGTGCAATGCTAAGCAACCCAACAATTCTCTATGTCGTACATGAATACAACTCATTGAGTATCTGTCTAAGTCCAAGGTCAATGTAAGCCACTTACTTTTAGTTGAATAACTCTTTACATTTATTCATTTCTTATTCAATGAATAAGCCAAAATTTGAAATACTTTTATTTCACTAGCAACATTCAGTACTAACTATGGCATATTATTGTATATAATTCCTGATGAAACATTCATTAGGGTTCACTACATACATAAGGATTTAATACTTAGAATCAGGAATAGACAATATAGCACAAATTTTACGACAGAGCAGGAATTCACACAATGTCCTGCCGCTATGTACCGTATTCGCTCCAATAGTAGCTCCGGGCGCGTGAAAATGAAGAGGGGGGGGCGTCTAATGGAATGTTTGGGATGACTTTCTTCAAAGACAAAGTGCCGCCGTCGCCGCCCTCCCCCCCCCTAGTTAGTTTTAGAGTGCCATGGTTGGGTTACATTGGAATTCGGCCTAGGCCACGTGGTCAGAGACCAAGCCTATTGTATAATTCTCTCATTCGCTCACCGCACGTTTCGTTCCGTTCTTGTCATTTCCTCTTCAAATTGCTTTGCAATCAACGTGTCAACAACAAAACGATCAATTTCATTCATTGTTTACATGTGTTGTCTGTTGTTATCATCAGATCTATCGCTTAATAAATGTTTTGAGTATGAGTTTAATAAGAATCTTTTGTTCTCGAAAGTGGTGTTTTTTAAGTGTTGCTTGGATGGGAAGGGGGGGGGGGGCGTTTATTAGAGATGGCGCTACTAATGGAGGGAATACGGTATGTGCTGTTGTAAAATAGGCAGTTAATGCTTTTATTTTGCATTGTAGGCTCTGTGCAATATAGCTTCAGCATTCTCTTTTCCATAAGAGCAATCAAAACAGTGCATTTTTTTTTACATCTGTCAACATAACTTACTTTCAAATATCTAGATCGACCTTCTCGAAGCTTCATTATCAAATCACAGAGCCTTCGCGAGACTGGATTATCAAGTTGAAGAACTTGAACCTATTGATTAAAAAAAATTATGCATTCTTTATCAGTAGCCCCTGGATATGTACATTCATGTGCTCTTGTGACTTAAATGTAAATGTGTAAAGCATTTTGTTATGGCCTTTATCTCAATACCTGTAAATCTTGCCCAAACTTCAAATCCGACATATATGACATTCTGAAATTAATGATAACTTATGAATCTTTTTAGACGCCTGAATGTTAAATAGTCTGCATTTCTGTCCAATTGACAAGATTACAATGAGGATCTAAAATTAAGATGTCAGATCCAAACAATCATTTATCAAGCTGAAAGTATGATGAAAACTTTTTATGTCCGTTTGCGATAGTTTGCAAATCTGCCTCAATTTTTGCTAAATGTGACCTTTTGTAATGAGTAGATCTCCAGGTCATAAAAATTTGATTAACATTGAATTAGTAGTTAAGAAATAAGCATCCAGCTTACTTTATCAATGTCCACCTGAGCAGCACTCTGGACAGCAAAAATATCCTGGATCATCTCTGGTTTTACATTGTGGCCAATCCACAGGAACATAGACAGCCCGTTTTCTAAAAATAGATAAAGGAAAATGGAGCATGTACATACTTCCTCAAGACTAAGGTAAAAAGGGTATGCATACAATTTTGTTTGCAATAGTTGAGATAAAGCTGATAGTTTGTTATGACACTGTCACATATTCAGTGGCCAGGTTGTTTAGAAAATATATTGTCAAAATATTAATTATCATTTTGTTTCTGTACACAAACATGAAAAAACAATCGCCCCTCCTCTTTTTTCCCCTCTTCTAACATGTAGTCTGCTCAAAACTGTTCCATCTTGCAAAGTCAACATATCAATAAACACTAACCAGATAATTCACATAATGGATTTGAATTCAAATATAAATATAAGAATATTCCCAGCTGGACTTTTTTTAACTCTTTCTTTTTTGATAATTTGTAAGTTAAAAATCTGTATTACAATTAAACCGACACCACTAGAAAAATATCTCTTCAAAAAAAAAGAGAGAGACATGAGAGAGTCAGTCAATGTAAGAATGATGAAGGAAGGAAAAGAAAAGGAGTAGGAGGGAGGGAGAGGGATGGAAGGCTGTGTTAGAGTGTATAAGGAATATACAACCCTAACTTACCTAACAAATAGATCCCATTGTCTTCCAGCCTCTCACTAGAGCATCTAATGGCTGCTGGGACATCTGAGGACTCCATGTCCAGGTTATGCTGAAAAATTACAAATTGCATGTTTATCAAATTTTACAATTGCTACAATGCATGATACTCATCTCAAAAAAGTATTTACAATGTTGATCTAACTATCATATACAGCAGAAGATTGGAGCACACACAGACTTATTGATAATGGCCTCTTTGCAAACCTGTTTTATTTCTATCAAAGAGTGATTTGAAAATTTACTCACAAAAGGGAGAAGAGTTGGGTAGAAGAACACGTTGGTTGTGCGTGGGTCCATGCTGTTGACTAAATGCATAAGGTAGCTGCGATCGTCTGTAGAGATCTCTGAACCACCACTGATGCTGTCATTTTTGATAACGCAGTTGGCATACAATGGCAAAAGCTTCATGCACTCTGGCAGCACAAGTTGCCCAGGTGAGGATGGGTTGGCACAGTTCTTTCTATAGCAGGCTAAGATCTGGGCTGTCTCGTTCATGATATGTTCACGTACTTGCTTGGGGTTGGCGTTCAGGCTTGTGCGTATAGCTAAGACAAACAAATCATTCCTTTTTACTCAAATTTGCAAACTAATATTTATTGGGTCAGAACGAAAAACAATTTAAATTAATTTTTTTTAAATGGAAGTTCATAGCAAAAATCTTTCCCCTTCATTTGTTCACAATCTTATACCTTTTATGTGAATTTTTTTTATACTCTTCACAATGGACACTTACTTTTTCAGCATAATTCATCCATCAAAACTTGAAGGGTGAATCACTGAAACTTTAGTTATTGTGCTGAAGTATTCAAAGAACTTTTTCAAATATATTTACTCACATTTTAACCTTTTAGTTCATAACTGAAAATATCTACATATCTACTGTTGACATTCAAATGACACCCATCTTGTTATTGGATAAGTCTACCAGAGGTGGCACCATCATCTTTTTTTTTTTACTTGATCTAGCTTTCTCCTTTAGTTTTATCTTTAAAACTCTAATGGGTTCTCTCTTGTTGCCTAAAATTTATATTTGAGACTTTAGAAAGTTTCTATAGAATTTAGCTAGAATGTGTGGAAAAAAGTATCTATATGGGCCAAAATGCAATTTCGGGAAAGATTTCTGAAATTTTATTTCAGTGACTCTGGAAACTTTTTGCAGTTTTCAATACATATTGATAAAAGACCCTCTCTAAAATATTAGTATAGTGACATTTACAAAGCTTAGTTTTTTTACATATATTACTAAATCCTCAGCTTATTTCTCTTAATGCTTACATTTTTTAGTAATGTGCTATTGCTGTAAAACTTGACAATCAGGCTTTTCTTTGATAAAGAAAATAAACATGATATGCTTTCCTTGGGAAATTTCAAAATGTTCTATTGATCTCAAGTTCAAAGTTTAGTGAGAAGATCAGTGAGTACTAGCACTGTGTTTACCTTGTTTAGCAAAGAAATTGACAAGAACATCTAATTCGCAGCTCCTGAACAGGTCAGCCATCTGGGCGCAGCAGTTAAGGGACAAGTTGTGACATCGTAGTCTTCTCTGTCCAGATACACTGGTGTACAGAACCGCCACCTAAAAAAAGGAAACAAAGGAAAAATATTTAAAAAATAGTTTTTGGTATGGGGGGAATGCAAAATTTGCACTTATCCTAAAGGTTAGTAGCAAAAATAGCAGCAGATAACACAACTTAGAAATATGTCGCTCACCGGTGAAATGATGAAGCAGATACTAGAGTATTGCATTTAACTTATAATGCAAAAAAATAATTGTAAATAATAAAAAAAAAAAAGCTTTGATATATCAATGTTACAAGCCATTCTGTCGTGGTCAAGAGGCAACACTGAACACGAAAAAGGTAAGCTGCAGTTATTGTGACACTGTTGTTTTTATCACAAAAATCAAACATAATTGATGTGATGGGCACAGTGCACATTTAAAAATCAGAAGTAGATTGTAATATCTACTTGCACTACAATTTCTCTAGACACAAATCAATCAATAAGAAGCACTGCCCTTTGGCGTAGGAGATCATGACCTAACAAGCATCTTCATCCTTCATCGCTTTTAGTGCATGTCACTAATCCCACATTTAGCCCCTTTTGTTAGTACATCCAAAATCATTTCTTCCTCTTTTCCCTGCTGTGTTTTCCTTCGATCATTCCAGTTGTCACAAAATAAGATATCCAGTTTCCCTCTTCTTACTACATAGCCAAAAAAGATTGCATAGCGTTTTAAAAATTCTATTCATGAGCAAAATTCTTGCGACTAGTTATATATCATTTTTATTTCTTTGCAGGCCCTGAGATTCATAGTATTCTTCATAAGGACCACATTTCTGTTGCATCCATTTTCTTTTGTCGAAATTTTGTTTGTTGAAATTGCTCAGGCCTTGCATCCATATATCACTATCAGTATCAATTCAAGAGCTACAGAGATCTTCTTCTTGTGTGGAGATATATTTATTTGTTTGTGCTTATTTTTTTGCTCACACTTTTTTTTATGCCATTTCAGTGTTATTGAGTCCATCGTTTGATATTAAGTACCCAAGCATTTATACTGATCCCTTTGTTTGAGTTTATTCCTGTCGATAAAGATGTTGATCGGTATACACTCATTGTTTTGACTGATGACCATTATATATGTCTTTTGCTGTTAAATCCCAACCCTTCCTGTTTTTCTACTTCAAAAATGTCCAATAATTTTTGCACAGAATATGGACACATTCATAGTGAAAAATGCAAAATGTATAGGCTACTTCTTTTATGTTGCTTTTTATTTTTATGCACCCATAATTCTGCTCTACATAAAGCAAAATGCTAATAGTACATAAACCGAAAAAAAAAAAAATTCTTGAAACTTGAAAATACATGTTCTACAATAACTGTTTTAAATAAAGGGCCAGAACAAAATTTCAGTTTTCTTTTACACACAAAAAAATACCGTGGATTTAAACTCTCAAATTTAATAAGAACAAAAAGTTTAAAATATGCTTTCTAGCAATCTGAAGAGTACTCCAAATAACAGATGTCTTGTCAAAAGGACAATATGGATGCCACTTTATGGTATGCTTTTGAGAAAGAATACAATTTCACTTTTTTAAGAAATCACAATAGACTTATTTGGATGAGCTCTCTTTGAGATTACCAATAGATATAAAGTGTTTGGATATTTACTTTACGAGTTTACCAGTCAAATTGAATTAGTTGGATGTCATTGTTTTTTTTTTTGTTTTTTTTTTTCAACCAATCTGACTTACCTGAATATATGCAACTTGAAGTTATAAGCCGACTTGATTCACTCTGATATATATGTTCCTTAGGATTGACTTAGATACGTGCTCTTTGGAATATACATGCTTCTTGAGTTTACCAGACTACTAAAACCGATACATTGTGAGGTTAACAGTATACTTCACTTACTTGAATAAATGCTCCTTCGGATTCACTGAGCTTGTCATCATGTTTGATCTCTAGGCTGACACAAGAGTCTGAGTCAATGGAGGCCATTTCAACATCAGTCGTGTTGGCCATATAGAAGTTGCCATAGAAGTCCACAGGTCTGATGCCTGCATTACATTGACAAATAATTTCTTATCGTTTTCTTTGACAAGTAATGATTTAGCCACTTCATTTCTTAGTGGACAAAATATCAAGGCAGGGAAACATAACTTCCTCTGGTTCAGATATTCAATTATTTATTGAAAGAGCAAAGGAATCTGGACAAAATATTTTCAGCTACTAATTTCCCCCACCTTTTTCAATCCCAGCATTAATAAAATAAAGGCTCCCGATGCAAAAAAAAAAATCAAACAAAAAAGGTGACTATACTCATGAGAATGCAAAAAGAAATGTAATATTCCACAGTGGAAATCAAAATTTTTTTTAAAAACTAGTTTCAAAATCACAAAATTGTATGTACATTATATTTTGCACCTAAAGCACTTTCTCATTTTAGTTTTTTTTTTTTTATTTTATTTTTCACTAAGGACAATTTGCCATACAACAATTAATAAGGGAATGATCCTACCTGTACTGGTTCTCACACGTAGAATGGCATCAAAGGCTTGGGAGCGTAACACAGTCATCTTCAGATCTTCAATAAACCTTTCACCATCTAAATCTGCCTGAAATTTTAAAGGCAATACAAAAAGATAAAGTCAGGATAAACATATTATGAGTTCCAGTGCACGTTGTATTTATTTTTTTAAATAATATCAGCTTATTTTCCTGCAAGCATGCAGCCAATATTTTTGTCATTCTGTTAATTTCATATTAACTGACGACAAAAAAATAATATGGTCACTCTAAAGAAAATTAAAAACAAAAGAAAAAAAAATTAAGATCACATGAAACAGAAGTGTAAAGGCTCTGAATAAAACAAGAAGTGAAAATTTACCGTAATGTCAAGGCAACTAAGATTTGTTTAAGTTGAAATGTTTAGTCATATTCAACATTGCTCTCCAAACATAATTTTTTTCTATTGGGTGATAAACTTTAGTCCTTAAGTTTCATCAATTCTAAACTGAGAATTATGCTTCCATTTCATGTCTTTTCTGTTCAATGTATCTATGTCTACATTTCATAAACTTAAATTGGTAAATTATAAAAAGACATGTTTTTTTTTTTTCACAACGTACCTGGAAGTAACTGTACTTGAAAATATTGCCAGAAGTTACCCTGCAGACATCAGACATGGTGGCAACATCTATGTACTGGTTCGGGAAGAGAAACAGTTCCACACTGCAACCAGCAGCTACACACTCTGTGCCCAATTTGTTGTAAAACGATGTTTGAGGAGAAAGGATTGTCTGAAATAATAAGTATTGCAACAACATGATTAAAAAAAATTCATTTACATCGTCTTAAAAAGTCTACATTCATTGAATTGCATAGATTTTGATTCCCATTTCTCACAACAATTAAGCAACTCAGAAACCACAATTAAAGCTATCATACACACAAAAAAAAAATCTTCTTGATTATCACCTAAAAGGAAATAAATATATATTACAAACTACAAAAAGGAGCTACATGAAATTAAAGCAGATAGTTTATCCTTAACCCTGCCCTTCTACAGTTAATGTAATAACCCGTTCTTAGTGACTAGCTGTAATCATTATTATACTTGAACAATTGCCTGAAATAAGCTTAAAGCCAGCCAGCCAGCAGGGCCAAGAAGAAGCTGAATATCACACCTTTTCTTTGTCTGTACCCAAAAGCTTGCGATCATCCCTGTTCTTTATCTTGCCAGGAGCCTCGGCAGTGGGTAACCCTGTGTGGAAGATGTAGAGGCGGCCAGCTCGTTCAGCCGACTGAAGGGCATCCAGACCTGCCTGTATGACTGGACCCAAAACAAGCTCGGTCTCCTTGGACTCGGAAAACATCTGAGGGATCTGAGATAACAGGCTGGTGGGGATGAAAAAAGACAAAGAAATAGTAATAAAGACAACTTGAGGATTTCAGACCGCAGGTAGTGGGGATGGAGAAACAAGACAAAGAAAAAGGAATTTAGACATTTTGAAGATTTCAGACAACAATCTGGTAAACTAGGAGAAAAGATGTTACAGTTTCAAACAGATACTTTGTGATTTGATTTCAGCTCCTAGCTTTGCAGAAAAAATATGATCTTAAAAATACCATGCTATCTGTTTTTTTTTTTAATTCTTTTGTTTCCAAACTTAAACTAAAGCCATAGAATCGAATTTTTTCCCCTCAATGCATCTGAATTTGTCATGTAGTTTTTTTACCTGTCAATGACAGCTTCAGATTCAGACAGCTTGACTAGAAAGCCATCCACCAGTGGCACAAACATGTCTTCAAGGTCACTCACCACCATCATTTGAGGCTGAGCTAAAGATCCCTGAAAAATTGTAGAAAAAAAAATAAGTGCAGGGTCATGGTTCTAGGTTAACTGTCTTTGAACTCTGAACAAAAAGCCAGCAACTCCATACATTTGTGATGAAATCAATTTATCTGAGAGTTGCTTGTGACTAGAAACACTTGGACTGAGTTAATATGAAACATTCAAGGTAAATTTTAATAAATAGGAAAAAAAAGGAGTCTAATATAGAATGAGTAAAGAGAAACAATATACCTATGTTTTGATGGCAGCAGAGAAAGAGTGGTGATAAGAAAGGGGGGAGGGGTGAAAAATTTGAATTAAAAAAATAAGATACGATCTTACCCTATTTCACAGACAGGTGGGGAAAATTAAAAAGTCAATTTTGTGGGCATTAAATATGTATTTTGCACAGGCACAGATTAGTTCAAATATCTAGAATTTTCCACCACTCTTACCTTCACATTATAGAAATGCAACTCCTTGTGATATGTGACAAAGCCTACCCTGATCTCTGACTCTGAAGCACCTGTTTCTCTGGTTTTAAAGAATAATGAAATATAAAAGAAGAAAAAAAAATAATATTTCACTATTGTCATTGGATGCAAAATATTATTTGGACATACCAGATTTCAAATTGAAAAGATGATGTTTGAGAAAAGATTCTCAGCAGTGCACATTACCATCTTTCTACCTTTTATTCATCAAAAACAGGAGAATACTAACGCAGGAATTTTATAAGGTACAATTTTAACAAAGCATAAGTTCAGAGTGACAAAAAAATTATAGAGAGTTGTGACAAAATTTCAGAATATATATATATATATATATATATAAATATAATAAAAATTACAAAATACTCACTTTGGTAAATTGATAAGAATTTCTGACTTTAATTTATCACATATAAGTTGGACAAGTCCACTTTTGACGCTGTTATAGGACACATCAATCATAAATATGAACGCAGGCTCTTTTGGAGGCACTCCATTCTGAAAATCATGGAAAAAATAATGATCACCAAAGAAAAAAGGTTTTGTATAAATATGGAAACTACAGTATATCAACTGATAATGAGGTTTAAGGGAGGGACTGCACTCTGAAAATGCCTTATCCGTGTTCTCCTGATAGACTTGACCCTGCCTCATTGATCTGTCAATAACTTTGAGACCTTTAAAGATTTCTTCATTAAATTTTCTTTGCAGACGAAAAAGATGCATCAATTTTTAAATTGAACTTTTTTTTTTTTTTTTAAATATTTAGGCAATTTTTTTTTCTGAGAAATTTTGAAGTTGCCTTTTTTATACAGACATGCCAGACTAAAAGCAAAGATTTTTCCACTTTGGTTTTAAAAAAATTATTTCATGAAATCTGGAAAAAAATTTTTCTCGAATTTTCAAATTAATTTTTTTTTAGAAAAATGTCGAAATTTTCAAAAAAATTGCTGTGATCATTTAAAGACAAGGGTCTTGAGAGTTCCTAAATGATTTTGAAGGACATATTTTGGTAACCATCTGACCTAAAGGATTCGTAAAAATAGCCTAAAATCCAAGAAGGCCGCTATTTACATAGCAACCAAATGTTAAATGTTGAAAAAGAAAGCATATTTACTGAAGTAAAGTCATACACTCTATGTATGTGCATTTTTAACTTCCTAGCATTGGTGCTTTTGGTTTAGGTTTCAGGTGCCTATGTTTTTGGGTTTTTTTTTTATCTAAAACACTGACAGTATCTCTATAGAACGTCTTGCTTGTAAAAGATGTGACAGTATCTTTCTGCCCTACCTTGCAATAATCTTTGGTTGCCACAAATTCATAGGAGCCTAAGCATAGTTCTGCACGGTTGAATGTATCCACTCTCCTACCAGTGTGATCAAGATGGGCAAAGTATTCGTTGGGAACTGGAGAGAGCATACAAGTAAGGAAAATCATCCATCATAGTGTAAATTCAATGTGAAACTGTTGTTTCCTCCATAAAATATAACATTCAGAGCCAGACATTTTGTTTCTACATTAGGATAGACACTTTCTGACAGATTGTTTATGTGTAGCAGCTTAAACTGAGACTTAAAATTTTTACAGCTCCATAATGAAAACATAAGATTGGCTTAATTTTGTTTCCAAAATACAAGCAAAGATGTAAATTTAAAAGCAGAAATCGTAATAGAAATGCGATCTCAATATCACCATAATATATATCCCTTGTTAAGTATAAAATTCATTTCCAGAGAGCAATGACTACAAGCCTTCAGGCCTTGGTCATTCCCAAACCAGCTCTAACTTTTTTTTCAAAAGATTTTCATAAAATTCTTGCCAATAACTTTTATCTTAAAACAAAAAGTTCATATGAGAGACTCTCACAACCTGCAGTGGCTTAACTAAGTGAGCTATAAAACATACCATCTGTAGCAGCACCGCAAAACACACATTGAAATCTTCTGCCGCCATCAATGAACTGCATGAAGGGATTCATGTACGCCTTACAGCGTTTGCATCGTACAGGACCCAATTCACCTAAGTCAACAAGTGGTGGAGGTTGCTGGAAGGGATAAGAAATAAAAATATGTTATGATCACTCTCTAGCTTTGAAGTCATCATGTGCACCAAACTTATCATCATCTAGCTATGAAAAAGTATCTCCAAGTATAATAAGATACATATACATGAAAGCTTTTCCTGCCATTGATTTATTTCCCTCAATAATACTTGTCATTATGGCTTCAACCTCGCTGTTTCTTCAGTTTGCAAATCAATTTCATGTATCCTCACCTCTTGGGGTCCCAGCTCTGCAAAAGGTGAGAGGGCAAGAGCAAAAGGTATATGGGAGGACTTGAGCATGTCTGCTGTGCATGGGACATTGTACATGGTTGAACGCAAAAACCTGGGGTTTGCATTGCCTGAAACAAAACCAAAGGCAGATGTCAAATTATGTCAAGCCGCACAACACATGCATCAAAATGTCTTCAAATAGGCAAACTTATCTGCCACTCTCCAGGGAAAGAAAATCTGAATGATTCTGTCAAAAAATCTGAATCTGCCCAAAAAAATCTGAACGACTTGCTTCATTTTTGCCTTCTACAATGCAGCATACATTACAAAACATGTAATGCGGTCTTTGGTCAATATTCATTCATCAATTTAACTCTGAAATCTGATAAAAGCAAGGTTTCTTAGCTTGTAATTCTTCAGTGGTGAAAAATTCTAAAATCTTTTCCATACCTCTTTCAGTTTAAATCAAGTACTCCATGCCTTACAATATTTTTAAGTGACTCAACACATTGGGTGGCATTGTAGCATTTGATGAATTCATAAAGAGCACAGCTGCCACCTAGCTTGCGTGGGAAGTGTACAACATGACTTCAAAAGGTTCATTTTTACATGAAAAGGAGTAAATGTAAAGGTTAAAAAAAAAAAACATTTGATGCTCTATTTCTGATTTGAGATAATTTTTCTTCATGACATATAGGCCTTTCTCACACTTGACTCGGTAAAATTAAAAATCTTATGAATTTTGCTAGATCCAGCTGTTGAAAACTTAACCGGATATTTCATGGGCAGCAAATTGACAATTTGCTGGAAAGTTGTAACATTTTATTTCATAAATAATCTAAAAGGCGTATTCCACTCTATTGTTCAGTAACTTCATTGAGAAACAGGTCAATTTAAGTACAAAAATTAAGCTGTGATGTTGAGACTCATTAAGCATAATTTAGATGTAACTTAGATCTAGATCTAAATCTACATTAGATAAAAGGATCAAAATCATACATCTTGTGAAGATTGTAAAGTTTGCATCTGGATAAAGCCTCTTAGGCCTATTATAAGATCTAGATCTAGATCTAGATTTTACTTTTCACAGACCTAAAATTACAGAGTCTCGTGTCATTTCATCTTGATTTACTCTACTTCTTTTTCGGATTTCTCAATCGACCTTGATAACTGACAAGAGATTGATGAAAAAAGCGCTGTCCTTGGATAGCAATTAGCCTACTCTTAGAAGATAAAATAAGAATAATCCTTCCTTGGAAATAACCGCGAAGTCAAGATGTGAAGATAGAGAGACGGTTGCGCAGAAAAATAAACTAGACAGAACCAAGACCAGTTACAATTAAAATGTTAATATCAAGTTCGATACTGGATTGGATAATATATAATAAAAAAACAATATCGATATATCATAATTATATCGTCTATATTTATTAAAAAAAAAAAAAACAACAAAAAAATTAAATGTTTTTAATCATGGAAACTTATTTCGGCAAAAAAATTGGAATATTTAATAAATATTCAGAAAATCGGAAATGGACCAAATTTCCATAAAAAACCGCAATGATTCCAATTAAATTGGTATGAATGGCAGGTCTGCTTAAATTACTATGGGATATATACTTGATTTTGACATAAACTATCTTTTACATTAAAAGATAGGCACATTATATGATCACTTGGTAAAAATACACAGAGACATGATCAACATGCAGTATATTTGATTAGTGAAATGGAAACATCGGTATATGTTCAATGCCTTGAACGTGAATTTTGTTGAGCGATGCTTGCTCAGCACAGAAAAAAGTCTGAATTCATAGGTGGAATTGTACATATATGTACAGGAGAAGGAGACAAGCTTGACCTGCCTGTCTGAGTGATAAATCCATGAAACTGGGCCACCTTAAAAAGTGCACAACTCCATAACTTGAGCTGTCTCTAGATAAAAGCTACTGATTTGCTCTCTTACATCAAGCTGTTTAGGTTGGTTGGGTTAAGCTCCATATAACTAGGTATATTTTATTAGCTCTGCAATGAAATGAGTGCAAATTTAAGGATCATTGCTACTCATTTTACCTTGGTCTTGTGTAGTGAAGTTTGTGGTCACCAAAGGTGGAACGCTGCCTCTTGCATTTGTCTGAAACACTCCTGACCTGGTTCTCTTATCATCTTCTATAACTTGAATCTTTGGAAAACAAAAAAGAACTGATGTCAAGAAGTCTACATCTCTTTGCCTAATTTAAAAAAATGTAAAACACTTTGCATATGATATAAATTATGTTTTTGTTGTAAATAAAAGTTATTACAAGTATAAAAAAAATTAAAAAGGATGCTTATTCATATACATGTCACTCCAATTCTCAGTCATAAAACATTATACTTGTTTAGAAACTGAGCTATGCACAACCATTTAGAATATCTTACTGGGCTCGGCATCTGGTCTGGATCAAGTCGCTTTTGCTGTGGTGGCTGCAAAGGAGCTGGTGGTGCTTGAGGGCCCGGAGGACCACCATAGCCCATGGGGGGAGGCTGCTGGTGACCATAGGGCACTGACCCTGGAAACTGACCAGGCTGAGGAGGTAGCTGCCCTGGAGCAGAGGTTGGAGGGAATCCAGGTCTGAGAGGAGCTGTGTTTTGTGCTGGGGGATGCATAGATTGTCCTTGTGGTGGTAGCATGCCTGGTGGAGCTCCAAATTGGTTTCCCTGCGGCATTCCAGGGTGTGGTGTTTGCCCCCCATAACCTGGTTGTTGAGGATATAGAGGACGAGGCATACTATTCCCTGGTCCAGGGGGCAATGGTCCACCCATTGAAGAGGGGGGCATTCCACCACTCATTGAAGGAGGGGGCATCCCACCACCAATTGAAGAAGGGGGCATTCCACCACCCATTGAAGAAGGGGGCATTCCACCACTCATTGAAGAAGGGGGCAGTCCACCACCCATTGATGATGGAGGCAATCTGCTGCTCATTGAAGAGGGTGGCAGTCCACCACCCAATGAAGAGGGAGGCAATGCACCACCCATTGAAGAGGGAGGCAATCCACCACTAAATGAGGATGGAGGCAATCCACCACCCATAGAAGATGGTGGCAGTCCACCACCTACTGAAGATGGAGACATTCCACCACCCATTGAAGATGGAGGCAATCCACCACCTACTGAAGAGGGAGGCAATCCACCACCCACTGAAGATGGTGGCATCCCACCACCCATTGACGATGGAGGCATTCCACCACTCAGTGAAGACTGAGGCAATCCACCACCCACTGAAGAGGTAGGTAATCCACCACCTACTGAGGATGGAGGCATTCCACCAGGCATTGAAGGAGGAAAGCCACTTGGCACAGTAGGAACTTGAGAGGGGCCTGGGGGCCTTGCTTGAAAACCATTCATATGACTTTGTGGAGTTGGAGGAAAACCTGGTCGCGGAGGAAACCCTGCAGGTCTCATATGGTCGTGTATTGACATGTTGTTAAACTGCAAAGTAAGATATGAAAAAAAAATTTATATAATCTTTAACATGTGCAGGCTTATTGCAAGAAAATTATTGAGGTTCTTGTGCAATTTACTGTAAGTCCGTCTCGATTAAACATTTTTGAAGTCTGATATTGTCAACTGTCGTTGAAAGAAAAATTTAGAATCATTTGCTTAAAATCATTTTCGTTTTTGCAGTCTACAATACAAATAAAAGGGTACAGAAAATTGGGTTTTTTTTATAGTTTTTTTTTTCATTCTGATGAAAGCAGCAACAAAAGCACTTACAGAAGCTGGAGTAAAGCAGATGGCAGTGATTCAAATTGTCTTAGTATCAGTAGAAGAAAAAAAAAAGTACATGTCTTGACATTGGCAGTATAAATGTTGCAACAACATTATGAAGGTGATGACAAAAGTGCCATTGAATTTTTAGTAGCAGAGTATTTACCTTTGCACCGTAAGTAACATAGCAAATACAAAACTTGTGCAAATGATATGATTTCCATTTGGAAACCTACAGAGTTTGTAGAGGTAAATGTCTCTGTCAAATGCAAAGGTAAATTTTCAACCACAAGTAACAGATACAATGATTTTCAAGTATCACCCTTCCATTGCTATCACTCAAAAGAAGAGATGAGAAAACTAAATTAAAAAAAAAATTAAGGAACTAGGAAACAACATACATATGTACATAATATATTATAAAAAATCACCTGAGAAGTTGGAGGACCTCCTGGGAAATTACCAGGTCCACCTGGCATAGATGCTGGACCAGGAGGCCTTTGTTGCATCCCTTGAGGAGGAAACCCTGGCCTAGAAGGATGCCCCATAGGACCTCTGCAAAATGCATCCATGGGGAAAAAAAAAAGACTGTAACATTCTACAGAAATTACAATGGGAAATTCTTATCAACAACTTGTGGTGCCTATTGCTGTGTTTCTTATCATGTTTGATTGCCATTGATATAACCGTTTTTTTTACTCATTTCAACTATTCAAGGCTCACGCTTTTCACTAAATATGTTTTGTGATCAGCCCAAAAGAACTTGGATCAAACATCTATAATTTAAATTTTGGAAGCATTTCAGAAACTGACTTCTACCTATTTGTTCTTGCTATCATAAAATATTGTTTTAAAAATATGTCGTAAATCTCTACAGACTATTAGCGAGACTTATTTCAATTTCTCCCTGTAAGACATTAAAGGTTTATTGGTACTGCTGTAAGAGTCAACACCTTTAGATCTTAAAAAAGATAAAAAAAAAACTTACCCTTGAGGTGGGAATTGCTGCCCCATTGGAGCTCCTACTGGCGGACCATTTTGGGGAAAACCTTTCACTGGTGGCTGAGCACCTGGATTGAAAAAAAAGATAAATCTTTAAAAAAAAAAAAAAACATTTTGCAGACTTCTACAGGGGATAAACACATCCAATCCGAATAGTCTTTGTCTAAGGGGCGACTTTGTTACCCCCAAAGGATGTTTTTATTTGAAGAATATTTGTAATAGGAATTTTCAGTGTTCCTCTAAAAATCATTTTGGCAAATGATTAAATGTTATTTAATGCAAATAAGTTGAAACTATAGTGACCCTTGGTCTTTTGATTAATCCTTCTACTTCAAGCAAAGGAGTAAATATGGCTAACGCCAGACAGGAATTGAATTGTAAGAAAATTTTAGTTTGAGCCATGTCAAGTAATTGAATCGCTAGCTAATAGTTTATAGAGACCTGCAAGTATGTCTGATATAGGAATATCAACACCATGACATCCACCTTCCAACTAAGGATGGCAAGTTATTATTTACAGTTGAAGTGGAATGATTTTGCCTCCCTGGTATACGGATATGTGTGTCAGGGTTTATTGTATACAAAAATATGGCATACGGATTTTTTTATTACTATTATTTTTGTCTATTTTATATGCGGGAGCTTGAAATTACTTCCCATGTACAGGTAGGGTTAAAAATATTTTTTCAGTGACGACATTTTAACATTTTAACATTGCACCAACTGCAAAACATTTATCTGATCTGAACACAAAGCTGCTCAGATAATTCCTAGTTATTACACTTTGAGGTTATAGAGGTTCCTTGCCAGTCAAGCAGATGAGGGATGTGGGAACTGCTACACATTGAGTGGCACGGGGATAATAAGCTTTGTTTATCAGCTGGGATGGTGATGCAAAATTATTTTGCAATCTAATTTGTTTCAATAACAACAAAAAAATTTAAAATTAAAAGTTGTAGGTAAACATTTTAAAAATGTACCTGATGGCAAAGGCGCTCCATTAAACATGTTTGGTGGATAAGATCCAACAGCAGGATTAGGTGGTGGTACTCCCCCTTGCCCACCGTGGTAGGGAAACTGTGAACTCATCCTAGAGGTTTTCTACTCCAGACTTGATTTCTAAAGAAAATAAAATACAAACACTCCAATGTCAATCCAGTGGTTACATTTCCCTTGATAATTTCTTAATATTACATGCAAGGCATACCAATTTGACACATTCACGATATCAGGGAACATTATTATTTTTAACTGTTTTATTAGTTTTGTTGACAAGGATGGTGGTGCTGGAGTTGGTGTATTTAATGATGATGTTATGGAAGTGTTATAGTTCGAAGGATGTAGATAGCATTTGTTGTACCTTTTCCCTCCACACAGCCACAGTGATCCTCTGTTATTTCTCCTTTGATTTTGTTTCTGACTTGCACTATGCTCATTGTAAAGTTTTTTGGTGATATAAAAAGTTGTAAAAAATTGCTCTGTTGATACCATTAACCGTATGAAAGCTTTTAGAGCTTTCGAGATGCATGTTGGCATGAAAAATGAAACGGATTTGCATCTAAATTTCTAATTCAATGAAATGCATTTGCACTATTTGATTAAGTTATAAAAGGATAATAAAATATGATTCATATCACAGGATGAGCATTAATTTTCATTATTCTCATGCTCATCCTCCAATGTCTAAAGGCTATTCTCATGCAATCTGACGTATTACTAATATTATTAGGGAATATAAAATTTATTGAAATTGTAACAAAGTATATCATAATCATTAGGTGTTTATTCTTGAAGATAACTGTATAAAAAAGCTTCAAAATATAAATTTATAAGGGGGGGGGCACGAAGATGGAAACAGCCTGGAACAATCAGTATGTAACATTCTTAAATTGAGATTAGAACAAAGGCAAAACTACCCCTCATTACCCTGTGCTCAAAGAAAGTAAGCTAACTGGAGCAAATATGTATTGTTTTTATCAAGTGTAAACAACTATAGTGGTACAATTATAAGTCAGTAACATTAAGTGGAATCCTCTAGGCATAATAGAGTGAGTTGAAAAACAAGTGAGATAAAATCATAACAAGGGGTCAAACTGAACAATCATATTAGTAGCTAATAAGACCTTCTATTAAACATAAACTTAAAATGAATTTAGAGAAACCGGTAAATTTGTAGATATCAGCCCAACTCATGTTAGGCTTCATATTTATATATAATTGAATGTTTCCCGACAAAATTTTGAAAATAGTAGTTTAATACTAATAGGATTTAAGAGCAACACAAAAATATATCTTGAAAATTATTTATTTGCGACAAATAAAACCTTCATATTCATGTTTAGCATATCAAATTCATAAAGTATAATGCTATTTTAAAGCTTAAAGGGAGTTGAGCAGATAACTGCAAGACTTCTAGATCTTGATCAACTGTTATGTTCAAATGACTTTCAACTAGACATCAAGTATGACTTAAGAATCTAGATCTAGATTAGATCTTTATCAGACCCTCTTGACATAGTGGTATTATTGCAGTTATCGGCCCAAATCACTTTAAGCTTTAAAATTGTATTTTTTTTTTTAATAAATTTGATATGCTGAACACGAATGGATGAAGGTTTTATTCGTCGCATACGACATAGCTTTTCACTTGCCGTCTTTTTGTAAAATATTCTAAATCTAGACCTCTATATATATATATATATACGATTATATATCTCAGATCTTTTTGTGTCTAGTTCATAGGTGTCTAGATTAGGTATAAAGTGACTCGTCTAGATTAGATTCTCGAGCAACAGTTGAGGGTGATTCTGAACTAGAATCAAGATCTAACTACTTTGGTTTCGGTCCTGAGTTGAGTGAGTAAAGAGAAATTCAAGCTTACCAGTCCTAGCATTCAAATAAACTGTACGCCTTACTTTCAGGCCGCTTTAAATACTATGAGCATGCTTAAAATAAAATTAAAGACGAAAGGATTTACTCACATCACAGCATCAAGGGCTTGTCATCATTGACAACGACAACAATATAAAGTAAGATTCCACGGTCTCTCTGCCACGTACGGGAAGCTGTTCTTTACTACCGGACATGCGCAGTGCTGCCACGTTGACAGGAATTGTCATGCCATTGAGTCTAGGCTATGGATCTCCCGAAGGTTTGATCTTGCCTTGGTCTACCGTAAAGAATAATATGGGCGCTACTTGAGGAATATTAAAAATAAATAAATGAATAAAAGCCTGTCAAATATTGTGTATGCATAATTTGACTTCATGAACATTTAAAAATATATAATATAGCACTTTAGGTCATCACAAACCTTACATCAACGAGTAGCATTTTTTTAAAACTGTAACGGAGAACCGAGCGAGCGTGTGAAGAGGTTAAAAAAGAGTGTAAACCACGAAATTACTCATGGGTCCCTTTCTCCATTTTATTTGTTCCATCTTATTTTCCTCCTCATCTCTATCTTTTTCTTTTTTTTTTTTCTTTTATCTACAGCCTTTTATTTTGGATTTTCTCCTCCTTCCTTTCATCTACTTTCTCACCGTCTTTCTAGTGGTTTGAATTAAATGACGCCTGGTAAAGAAGCTTTCAGTCTTACATGAAGACAAAAACACGTTCATAAATGTTACGCGGCTTATGCGATATCTATATCATCAAACTCATGCCCCTTTTCTATTCTTCCTTTTCTCTCGTGCTTCTTCTCTTTCTTTTTCTTCTACCCATTTCTCTGTACACTTTTCTTCTCCCTCTTCTGATCCTCCTCTTCCGTGCCCCTCTTTTTTTTTTTTTAATTTAAAATGCTCTGTATTTTGTTATATCCATTTGACTGATTCACTACTAGATTTAGTTCGCCATTCCAATGATGTTTTAGAAAGGGATAGGTATTTTATTCTTTGAATAGTTTTACCTTACATACGTTTCCTCTATAATTTCGTATAGATTGTATTAGGTCTTAATATATGGGGTGGCGAATAGCAAAACATGGGAGAGTTCATTCCTCATGTATAACGTTACTTGTTTCTAGTAGGTAAGAGGTTATGCCTTTCATGTCATAGAAGGGTCCAATTCTTTCTCTCAGGGCGCTTGGGGAATAGAAGCGTATAGTTTTGAATTTGTGACTAGACAAGCGTTCTTTTGTTTAGCGAATCTTTATGAGAGGGTACGTTTTATAATGTTATGTATACATGTAGGATGGTAAGGGAAGAAATGTAACATAGGTTATATAACACCCTAGGTATTAAATCTATACACCTGGGTGTATCTGCATCGGATATGATGTGAATAATTTAATAATCCATAACATCACTTTTATGACATGTTTACATAAAATTTACATAGCTATCGCGATTTGAATCTGCTATGATGTGTTTATTACCAATAATTTCATTTTCATTTTATGCTATGCTTTTTATAAACATATTGGAACTTACATGTAATAGAGCATCGCGCACCCCCCCCCCCCCCCCCCCCCGGAGCTCTGATACAGGTTTTAGATTACTAAATATTAGTATAATTGTGTTGTAGGCTGCTAAACATCTTGGTCACAGAGAAAGTGAGAGAGACAGAGACAGAGACAGAGACAGAGAGAGAGAGAGAGAGAGAGAGAGAGAGAGGGAGGGAGGGAGGGAGGGGGGGGGGAGAGAGACGGTAGAGACAGACAGACAGAAGGCGGGAGGGTAGTAGAAATTGAGTCTAGTGGCCATTGCAGGGTCATTCGAAGAAGCTTTACATTGCTAAATTTATGTACTGTGTACAGTAGGCACCTGTATTAATACAGTAGCCAATCGTAATAGATAGCTATTCTCCCGCACATTTGTTTTGAATTGTCATACCTGCTTATATAAGGATCAAGCATATCGCAGCATTGAATATACTTGTCTTTTAGAAAATTTACGTTCCCCACAATGCGTATTGTCGCATTCTCGTGTTGTCTCTGACATTTAGATCTGTAATCTTGGCTATTGGAACTTCGTAATTTTTGATGGTCACTCATACTATGTCTATCCTTAAGGATGACTTCAAGATAACGATCACAAAAAAAGTTGTTGTCACTTAGAATTAACACTTCAAATTACGTCAAGTTCGTTATGTTGGTCACAAGTATTATGCCATCACTTAGATTTGTTATGTAAGTTACTTTAGCTTCGTAATGGTGGTCACACATAATATTTAATTTATAAATGTTACTTTAAGTTTAACTTCGTAAATACTGGTAAAAGATTCAATGCCTGTCATTTTGACCATCATTTCAAATTACTTCAACTTAATACATGTAATGTTGGCAACTTTTACTATGGCCTTCATTTAAAAGCACTACTTCAACTTGGATATTTGTCACTCATACTACGTTTTTTAGAACTTTAACTTGAACTTTGCAATGTTAGCTGGTGACATTATGTAATTTCCAAAACAGATATTGGAAATATGTCAAGCCTAATATATAGCAGACTTCTAGTATTAAATTTCCGTAAAAAGTTCTTTTCAATGTTGTTATATGCAAGTTGCATTTGGTTTGCGAGTTCCTTAACAGCAAAAGATGGCAATAACCTTTGCATCTTGACACAACAGCAGAGTTTTAGGTCGATTCCATCTTCTTCATTCAAGTCCAGGCTAGTAAAAATCATACAGCTTCTGCATGTTATTCAATGATGAATCATTTTCTGTTTGGTAGATTCTACAGAAACTTAAATTTTAATTCAAAATTTTCCCCAAGTCTCATCTAGGTATGTAGATTCATGAAAGATAAAACTTAAATGAGTTGATTTGGTGAGTTCATTTGAGAGAGTGTGATTGCTTTCAGGATTGTTTTCTCGTATAATCTATACAATGCATATGTAGCTCATTAGGCTTGCAAAATCCTAAAATTGCTTTAATCAATAAGAGTGTGAGAAAAGAGAGAAGGGTAGAGATGAAATTTCTTTTCATTACAGATACACGATAATTGAGACAATGCCATTCTTTTATTCAGATATAAATACCCGAAGCCTTGTTAAATTTCAAATAAAATGTTTATTTGTTATATAGTTACTAGGTTAAAAAAGCACAAAACCAACTACCATAGTCAATTCAGCTTTTACAAAAGGCGAGTATATAAAGTTACAACTAGAACTATAGGTAAATACTCTGTGTAGTATATAAAGCACATTGACCAGATACAAAAAGGAAAGGAATAAAAATGTAAAACTGAAATATTGTGAGAAAAGAAACACTCCCTTGAGACCAAAATGTAACGGTATAAAATCCATGCGCTGTCCAGTGCTCGATGCAGCAGTCAACACATTTTCCTCTCAACTGCTTGCGGACAAACTTAGTCACCCACGAGGTACAAGGTAATCATGCTTTTTTATATTCTACTAAGGATGAAATGAAAATAAAAACAATTGACTGAGATGGAAAATTTAAATGTAAAAAACATTGTTTTTCAAACAACCTCTTTTCTTTTCATTTTGATTTCTCCAGAGGGAAACAAGAATCAATTATATTCGGGGAAGGATGTCAACATAAAAAAAATTGAGCAATACTCTTGTGCTGAAATGTGTGATCTAAGAGTTCGCAAGCAGAACGGGAAAATGGCTGCCACACCTAAGGCACTGTCTTCTTCAGTATCAAACACGATAAGGAAAAAACATCTTGCTCTCCCTGTTTAAAAACTAATTTGCTACAATACCAAAACAAACCGAGCCTAAAGTCATCAACAACCTTTGTACAGGGTATGCAGCCATTTGGTTGGCATGCAGCAAATCAACAGTATAAAGGAAAACTAAACAATTTATAGAATCAACAAATACCCATGAAGGGTGTCGCTTTATAATATAATTAAAACAAAATGAACTCTATGTATTGAAGACTTCAACTATCTATGAATATTCTTTGAAACATTTATAGCCAATGTCCAAAGTAATTTTTTCCCTAAGCTTTTATTCCCAGAGAAAATTAAATTAAAATCTGTTTTAAATCTGGCTTTTCAACTTTCTGGAGGCCATGAAGTGACTTGTGTTATTATTAATGACAAAATGAAAAGCAGAAAATAAAATCATTTCAACAATAATTGCACATAACATGATGTACATTTTGTGATTATACGAAATGCCAAATGCATGTAGAATTTCAATGAAAGAGTTCCTTTTGTGGATGGATTTCAATACTTTGTTTTCTTTTACACTGCATTGTTAAAATTTAGTTTAGTATGCAAAATGAACGCTTCGCGTAACACATTTATTATAACATTTATGCTGCCAATTATTATGTAATGTCAAGCTAAAAAAAATGCAACTACTTCTACAATGCTATTAAATGCTGACTATCATCAATCTTAGAGGACAGCAAATGAGACTGGTTGAATTATGAGAGAGCATCCACTTTAAAAACTCAATCCCTTGTCCCTTATATAAACAGAAGTTCTTAATGGCTAAAACAACAAACCAAACAAAAAAGAAAACCCAACTAGGAGGAATCAATGTCAGACCTCCTGGTCCAAGGGCATCATCTCCAGTTACTACGAAAAGGTAAGGAAAACCAGTTCCCCCCCTCCCCCCCTTTCCTTACACAATAAAATATAGATTTAATTGCAAGAATAACTTTGGAGATACTTTTAAAATTTCTCACTCAGTTCTTTGCAAAGTGCGGTCCACCACAAGGGTATGCAAGTAACAGTAAAATCATTTGTACAAATAACCAACATGTTTAAACTTACACTACAATTGAAACATTGAAAAATGTTTGATTTTCTTTAAAATTTGCTGGCCTCAAATGGTTTTACTTGTAACCTCACATTCATTGAAGAAAGTATTATCTTTACAAATCTTTTACAAAGCTCAGCCTGCAAGCCATAGAATGATAGATATTCAATATAGCTAAGGTACTAAGCACATTCTGACAACAGAAAGCAAAATAATTATATATCCACTAAAAGTTCTTGAAAACAAGAAAACAATGACATAGAGACAAAGGCTACTAGTTTCATGAAAAAGCTTACACTGTTGGAAATTTTGAAAAAAAAATTTGTGTAAAAGTATATGTTTGAGTAAACAGTTTTTATTTCTTGAGAGTTTTCCACTCAGCAACTCTTCCTTCTTGATCCATTTCTTTTAAGTACTTCCTAAGATGACCATTAGCTTTAAATTAGGATTGCATTTTTGTTTGAAATGAAATTTGTGGTGTCTAATACTAGATAAGATGATGACTGCACCCTGATTTTATTTCAGTCCAAATGTAGTCCTCAATTAGTCTTGAGCTAAGACAGGAACATTCCAAATAAACTTCATTGAGTTTAAACCGATGTCTTTGACTTCAACTTTCCAACTTTGTGTACTATTTCCAACACAAGAACAACTTTCTACAAATGTAGCTTTTTTAATTGATATAGTAATAATAATTAAAAAAAAAAGAAGCAAAACTGGTTGTAAAATCAAATCTAGATTATCTGAAACACAACCACAATAATCTGAAGAAAAGACAACACTTTTAGTATATCAAAAGGCATGACATAAAGCTTATAAGAAAAAAAAATTTATAAAGATTAACATCATACTTCTTTGTCTCACTGCTCAAAATAAAATGTAATATTAAGAGTTTATATTTAAACAGTGAATAAAGTGCAAAGATTTATTTGAGAATAAAATATAAAATAATCTCAGTAAATTTGTTTAAAGCAGTATGAACGAATGTACTACATGCTCATTCTACAGTAAACGAAAACACCATAACCTGGAAAAAGCTGAAAAGCTGGGTGAATTTAAAAAAGTGATTAAGTGACAAACAGGTGTTAGATAAAAGGCACAATTTAAAAAAAAATTATTAGAATATAAACCACTTAGTACATTACAGGGAACTGCAGACAAGATCAAACATACAAAGAGCTGATACAATAGAGAATGCTGTATATCTATTATAATATATAGTTATGTATAGGCTTTTATATTTGATAAGTATTCAATTTATCATACATTTTGTCTCATGTCTCATTTGCAATTAAGTTTCTTACAAAAAAAAGGGAGCAATGATTGTACAGTTTGAACAGGAGTCCATTCATATTCATGACTAAATTTATAATCAGACAGAAGATATTTCTTCAACAGTAGTAACAATGATTGAATAGTTTCAACCGGAGAACAGGACATAACTTTTCATGACCAAGTTTAAAATTTGACAGAAGATAACTTTCGTTGGAGGAAAAATCTAATAAAGTTATCAAGACTACATTTTTTTCAAATGCTACAACCTGTGTCTAAAACGTCGGGAAATGCTTACAAGTAATGTTTAACACCGAGTTTTGTCTTATAACTACTCAATCCAATTAGTTGCAATACATCATACATATTCGCCTCAGGTTAAAAATCTTGTCAGATGTAGGACTGAATAAATGAAAGAAAATTGCCTAGAGGTTGAGCACCTCTAAAAATCTGTTCTTGTACATATAAAGCACCACCTCATTTACAAGTGGAGTTGCTCCTTCAGCTTACACACTATAAATCCAGAGCCTATAATTATTGTATTGCACTCAGTCCAAATAAGTGGCATGTTGATTACATTTCTTTTAAAGGTGTTGATTTTCATAAAAATGCTTTTTTCAGAGCTACTAAATGGTGAAAATTGCCTGAAATTGTCAAAAATGTGAAAAGATAATTTTATTTTACTGTTGTAAAGTAATATGCAACAAGAAAAAGAGATAAATATATCTATTTTCAAAGGCTGCTTTATGAAAGTCAAAATTTCAACACCCAACTCAATAGGACTGGTTGAGAGACATTTATTGATGGGTGCTGCCAATGTTGAGGGACTTGAGGATTCCAAATGGATCAACCTCTCCCACCTCTGTGCCAGGTGTGATGAACCCCTTTGGAGTGCGAGGAGTTTGCAAATCAAGATGGGTTGCATCCTCTGCAGTCATTATCTCCCTGCCCTGATCAGACAATCTTGTTACCATGCTGGCATAAGATGGTAATGGTTCTTCTCCAGAGGGAGGTGTGGCAGAGGAAGATGACACATCACTGTCATCTGTGGCTTGCCGTCTCTGCAGTCGTTGAGCAACCGACATCTTGAGCTTGAGTTCAGGTTTCTGTCCCCTTCGTCTGTCATCCAAAGCAGGTAAAGGAGAGGAGGATGAAGCTCCCTCTTCCCCTTGACTTTCTTCTATATTATCGTCGATCATCTGAAACACATTAGTGATGACAGTAGGTGTAGGCAGGTCATCACTGAATTGTCGGCTGAATCCTGTATGGAGCTTAAGATTTGGTCTCCTTCTGTTATTTAGCCCACCTATTTCATCTCCATCACCTCCCCCGTTGCTAGCAATAGCATCTTGGCGGAAAGCGCTGACCATCTTGAAAGCAGAATGTTGAACTGGAGCTTGAGGTAAAGCCCTGGTTGTTGCTGGTGATGGGGGAGATAGAGACATTGACCTGTCATGGCTAGAATGGTGGCTGCTGCTCACTTCTTCCCCTGAACTGCGCCTATCCTCCATACCATAGGTAGCTGGGCTAAAAGACCCTCCACGTGAGGGACCCTCATCACCTGAGCTGGTCTTCTCTTTCAAAAAATTTGCTGGACTGAAGGAGCGTGAAATAGAGTGACCGTCGCTGACAAGAGACCTATCTGAGGTGTAATTGGCTGGGCTATATGGTCGCTGAGACACTGCACTGACTCTCTCACCCTCTCTACGCAGGTGTTGGGAGGTGGGTATTCCTATACCTCCAACTGGACTGGAGTTTAGTCTCTGATGTGGGTCAGAGTCACTTTCAGGCCGGCTGAATAAGTGGGCAGGAACATGCTTCACATTTGGCAGGAGCTGAATTCCTGAGCTTGGCGAGTCTGACATTCTCCCTGCACTACCACCACTGTCTGCTGTATCAGACCGCTCTCTAGTCAGGCCAGCCGCTCCTTTGAGCAGGGACTGGGGGGAAGGGGCTCCATGAGGATAGCCTGGATATGGCTGGTATGCTGAACTTGATGGGCCTGTAAATAACTGATGATGATGTCGAGGCATTCCGCTGTAAGCTGTGCCATGGGGAGCCCGAAAAGCCTGAGGAGGGTTGGCCAAGAAGGGGTGAGGGATCCCTGCTGGTGATGAAGCAAATGTCATAGCTCTTGGATCCTCTTGGAGCTGGTACAGATAACCCCCTGCAGGTGGGTGCAGCAGAGGTTGATGGTAACTCGGACTGAAGCCATGCAACGCTCCTCCTCTTGGATAATATGCACTATGCCTCCCACCTCCACGGGGATGTCTTAAACCAGCAGCTCTTGGCATCTCAACAATCCTTTGAAGCCCATCAAGCACTGGGCCCAGGCTACGAGCATATGGATAACCTGCGGTAGAACTCCCTGATGGGGTCATGTAACGACCAAACATCTGCTTGCTAGGAATAAAACCACGACCAAAAGTGCTCTGAGGGTAGTACATGGCTGGCAACAGGCCTGGGTTGTAGGGGAAATAGACTGGTGGTTGATACATGGAAGGAATCATCTGGAGGAGAAGAAAAGAAAATATTTGTAGCGTACAAGTGATAAGGAAAATGTATGGTATGGAAATTTGAACCTACTTCCTCTTTTTTTTTTCTTTTGTTATCATGAAAAAAAAAGCATGATCTGCTCTCATCCTAATTACTAATTTCAGAAAAAAAAACAAGGTAAAGTTGGAAAAGGAAGGCGCAAGTAACACTTATGTAAGTTCACTCATTTTTCTTGGACAAGCAAGTGTATTATTCGAAGAGACTGAGCAAATGAACATGTAAACAGACTCAATTAATATCTTCTATAACATTTATTATTTGCCAAAGAAAAAAATATCATAATTCATAAAGATTTAATTAAGCACAAAAACTGACAAGCCTTTGTACAGGTGAGCAAAAAACAATAAATGTAAAATTAAGAAAATTTCTAGTAAAAATTACCTTGCACCTATACCATTTTTTGTGTCATACAATGTCTTACTTGCTTAAAATTACAGTGGAACACACGAAGGTTGAACACGGATCACTCGAAATCACAAATTCCTCAAACTGATCCGTTTTCCCCTTCTAATTTTCTCTCTTTATTCCCTTCTTATTTCTACGTTTTTGTCAAGCTAGTTTGAAGTTATAACACAAACTCTTCTAACAATCAGCCCAAAATTAGAGAAAAAAAATGTTCTTCTCATAACAAAATTTGACAGACCGTGACTTTCATCAAACTCACAAATCCTTAATTTCAATCAAGTGCTGTACACAGCTGTTGGTGTCTTCAAACAAGCATGCCCTACCCTTCCCTTTCACTGTGTAGAAACAATTTGTGGACAGGTAGCCTAGTCTTTTATCCATAGTTGCCAGGGAGAGACATACACCCTCTGCCGCCCCACCTTACTGTAGCCTAGTCCCATCAATCCGGCGCCAGTTGTCTGTCTGCGCCTGTGCTAGGTCTACCTGTTGCTAAGACTTCAAAGGTGCCTATTGTAACCAAGATTTGCTTGTTCCACGTGCACAAGACATGGGTAATGATGACAGGGAAAAGTGTCTGGGCCCATCCCTTGCTTAATCAATCAGTACACGAGCATGAAAAAAAGCTGGAGGTAAGATCTCTTTATTGTCTGTTAGGACACTACAGAGCTCAAAAGGTAGAATGTTGGACTGATAATAGTGAGCTTTAAATTCAAACCTTTGTCGGGTCTTCTGGTGGGATTAGGTCTAGCTATGCCTTGACAGACAGCCCTTTTCTGGATTAAAGATTATTCAGGAACAAGCATTTGAACGTCCACTGAATGTGCGCCTAGCTAGAAAGAAATTTGTGACCTGGATCTGAATGTAGACCTAGAGTCTATAACTAGATCTAGCATCAAGAGTTTGAGATCCGATAAACACTTGGGTTTGAAGACAAGTTGCTACATAAAACGAGTTGGGAATGACAGATCGGATTGTTCGGAAGTGTCTGTCTTCTGTTCTCTATTTAAAGTAATAAAAGTAGGGAAAATATGGCAAATCGGGTATCCCCATAATGCTCGGAATTGTCCGGAAGTAGCCAAGAAAACATGAAGCCTATATGTTGTTAATGTACTTCAAAATATTCCCGAAAACGCAAATCCAGGGTCCCAATGCTAAAAATAGATTTGTTCAAACACGGCTTCCTCAATCATATGCAAATTCCCCAACCAATTTCCAGGAATCTGTGCTCTGGCAATACATTGCATGGTCTCAAAAGTGAGAATTTAAGACTTTAACAGATTCTCACACAATTTTACTGTATCTCTTGCTATTTTCTAGAGGTGTAAAATATTAAACTATCCACATTGACCAAAACTCATACATTTCAATATACATTATATGAAAAAAAAAACTAACACAAAAGTCTACAGTCTTCAGAGTAGGCTTAAAAAAGTTAAACAGCAACCTTAACCTAAGAGCAAAAGAGAGTGAAGAGTAAAAAAAGCAACTAAATGTGTGACTCAAAAAATTTCTCATACATAAAAACACACTTTGCTCTTTGTATCCTGTTACCCAATATCAATGATGCTGCAAGAAAGAGGAAAAACTGAAGAATACACAAACCTGAGGAAACGGTTGTCCTGGCACCATGCCATAACCAGCAGGGTAGCCTGCAAAGTGGGGATGGGAGTGAGGGTGAGGAGGGAAGCCGCCTCCCGCACCAATACCCCCTTGTAACAAAAGACCATGCTCTGCGTGCTGCGGTGCATGCGGGCTGTGATAGAGCCGACTAGGCACAAATTCTGGTGCTAGAGGGTTCAAAACAAACGACTTGGTAAGTTCTGCCCTATCAAGCTGCTCTCTGAGAGGCACCCATGAAATACCATGCAAGCTGTCGTTGTAATGACAGATTTCCAAGAAATACTCCCAGATTTTCCTGGAAATAGGGCAAAAGATCATCATTAGAAAGGTCCAAATTTTTTAACACTAATAATTAACTGCAAAATAAAAAAAAATTGACTAGGGTTGGAATAAACATTGTGTAACTAAAGATTGAATTTCAATAATGTTGACTTTCCAAATAATTTTTGAATCAAACAGTGTCTGAAACATATAGAATTTTCTTGTTTAAGAAAATCTTTGATGTTTGTCAACTTTACTTAAGAGATAAGACAGGTGCTAAAAGTAAAGAGAAACAACTTTCAATGTCTAAAGTGTGTAAAAAAATCTTTCATTCAGTTTCTACATCAGAAAAATATTTGTTGCTATTTTTTCAAAATTTGGACATGGAATCAGAGGTGAAATGCTTACGAAAAGAAAGTTTCAACATAAAATCTTAAATTGTTCAACCAATGTGGCACGCAGCAGATTCAAAGTGCTAACCTGCATTTCCCGACCAAGCAGACAGATACTGGATCCCCTACAACTACCACCAAACTCTGAGCCCTGGTGATCGCCGTGTTCAGCAGCTTTATGTTTGACAAGAAACCAAAGTCTGTGATTTCCTCAACAGTTGGGTCAGAGCGACATGTCAGACGTGTGCGTGTGATGGACAGTATTATCACTCTGTATTGCTTGCCTGAAGACAGTGGAGTTACATAATCATTATTTGTTCAATACAGCTTACTAAAATTAGTTAAATGACAAAGCTACTTCTACAGGTATGCTTGAGCTACATTTCAATTTATTCATACTTTACAAAACCAACCGACCAAAGCTAATTCAAGCCTTCATGTGAGAAAAAGATGAAAACTAATAATCATATGACTGCCCTAGAAAGTGCACAACTTCATGAAAATCCACCTCAAAAAGCAGTTTCATGAACCTGATAATAAAACAAAAGATTTCAACACTGCATTTTAAGATCTCCAGGATGCTGTTTTAAATTAGGAAGGAGTGAAACAAAAATGCACTCAATTGAGCAATAGGGTTAACTACACAAAAGTTACCATCTTGGATTTTGTCAACAATGTAATGGAACATTTTTCAGTAAAAAAAACCTGATCTCTTAAAGAGCACATTGATTTATATTTATTCTAAATGAACCTTAAGTTAGTTTGGTCATTGTTCTGGCTAAACTGAGCTCCCTGATTATAAAAGTTAGTAGCATTACATCAAATGCATTATGATTACGATCATTATAAAGACAACTGGCACAGGTCTTACCTTGAACATTGAGCACCCTCTCCACATTGATGTTGAAGAGCTTCCTCTTCCTCAGCTCAGATCGGATTCTGGCAACCTAGTCAAAAGCAGATGCACACTTAATTCATTGAAAATTTTTACAAGCTGAGTCAAAGATAAAGTAGTGATCTCAGGAATTTATCCAGTTTATTAACCTTATTATCAAATTCAAGTATCTATATTTAATCAAAGTGTGTGTAAAATAGGCACATCAGAATAGCAAAAAATTTAAATGGAATGTGGCAGTAACAATCTAGCTATTTCTTTATATTGACTTTGTAGTTCAGATAAGGCTGCATCAAGTAGGCTCAACCTCATCATGAAGATTGCCACACATTATTTCTGGAGGTTGAAGCTTGCAAAAATAAAGGTGCATTCATCCAATGAGTTAGTAGCAAATTTAAACAGCACTAGATGTACACATATACCTTTTTAAAAATATCATTCAATCATTTTTTTCTTATATTGCAAATATTATTTAGATAAATATTCTTAATCTAAATAGCACAGTTATAAGAAGAGAAGATAAGGACTTGACATAAACACACATCTTATAGCCACTAGCACTACAATGTTCACTTGCTTGGTCGATGTATGGAGCAACAATGCTAACACCATTGTTGTCGAAAGCTCCCCATGCTTCGGGCCATTTTTTCTTCAGCTCATCCACTCTTTCTACTATTTCATATACCTGAAGAAAGAAAACAAGTCTATCAATGTGGTTGTAAATTTTACAAATATTCACAAAGCACCAAGATGCCCTTGAAAAATTCATTGACATTGGCTTCATAAAATCAACTCAAATACGGAAATGTCAACATGTGGGAAATCTTTTCACATACCAGTATAGATGCAGACAGGCAAAAAGACTATATAAATATGATTGCTTTGATTTCTTCACATTAGTCAACATCTCCATGAAACAAACTCTTGGACTTTCTAATCTCAGAGGTACACGGCCACCCATGAAAAAATGCGAAAATTTTGTTCACAAGGCCCACGAAATTTTATGGACATCACATTGATCACCTTCCTTAATGCCCATTTCACAGAAAAAAAATCATGTATACCTCTGACATGTTGTAAAATCCTGTGTTGTTTTCATGCTGAATTTCTTCACCCTTTGCTGCAAAAAACGTCAGGGGATAAAATTGATCATGTGCCACTATGTTCCCACTGGAGATAAGTTTGTTGTCATAGAAGAGCTCTGAAGTGAAGTCGATGATTGCTGCATGAGCCCTGTAATTCTCACAGAGCATCACCTGAACAAATTTACAACCAAAAAAAAAGTTAATTTCTCTTTGAAACTAATACTCAATATGAAGTATAATTCTACATAATAAAAAAAAAAAACGTGCCTATCTTGCTTTCCATTGAAGATGCTTTTTTTTTCTTCTGATACCAAGCGCTATAAATTTTGATTCAAACTAAAAATAAAAATCATGAAAGGGTCTTAACAACGGATTCTTTTGGAAACTCCCTTCAGCACCCCCCCCCCCCTCCCAAAAAAATAAAATAAAAATCATCTTGCTCCAATTTCTTGGATTTGAAACTGTGATGCTTTTAAAATATGACCAGCCATCTTGGAAAAGCCAAATTATTTTGGTACTTTCTAAAATAGTGAGTGAAAATCAGTTGTAACCAAGCAAGCACACCTTGTAAACACATTCCTTTGGATATAGCTCATGCAGTCTCTCCAATAGAGAGGTGTGAAAACCTTGCTGCCTCGTGAAATCTGAGTACACTTCTGGGCTCATCTGAAAAATATAGAGAGACAGGTACATAAGTTAGAGAATCAAGAATCTGGCAAGACTTACATAAAAAGCACTTACATTTCTTTCAATAAATTTTCATAAAGACACATGAACAGACTGCCCCCCCCCCCTCTCCCCCTGCAACAGTAACAGAAATAGGAACTAACAGATAAGAAATCTACTTTGGACTCACAGACGAGTTCAAAACTAGATTTAATTTAAATAAATTGTTTTTTAAACTAGAACATAAGAAATCAAACACATCTCTAAGTGAGCATATTTGGAACCTGAAGAACAAGAAAGCCATTGTAGAATGGATAATACTGAAACAACTGAAGCCTTATGCACCAAACAAAAAGGTCTGTTACCTCTGCTTAGAAGAAAAGTTTATAATATTAACGGAGAAACCAATGCTGAACCGAAGAAAGGAAATCTTCTCCTTCTGTGTACATAAAAAAGGTTTCCTACTCAAGAATGTCATCACTTTGCCACAACTGCCTGATGAGAGCAACAGGGCTCGAAACGCCAATGTCATGGCAAGGCCTTAGTACAAATATTTCATAATGATCAATCATGCTCCTTATTGTTGAGCACTTTCATTCAATATGATAGTACCATTTTAAATCATTATATATACCAATGGATACATGGATACACCATATTTCCAACTCTATCTGTTAACTTAAACTTTAGGTTGACAGTTTAATCAATTTGTACAGTCCTCATGGTTGTCTTTTATTGTGCCCTAAATGCTGCTCCAATTATAAGAATCAAAAATATCTTATGAATACTGAAGAAGCCAAAAGAGAAAGTTTTTCACAAAGTTTTTTTCATCTTGCAATTTCAAGCTGCCTGTTGCACCTTTTTTTTGTACTTCAGCTTTAGAAAAAGCAGAACAGCCCTATTAAGTAAAACCCATCAATTCTCATTACCAAATAGTAAATTCTGCCAAGGGCCAGTAAGTTTAATTATAAGTTTTTATACCCAATTGTTATAATGAGGGAATATTAAACATCTAAATCTTATCAAGACTCTAAACTTTAATACCTATGTCTGAAGCCAGGTGAGATAAGCATCTATTTTCTCTGATTTTACTGTTCTTAGAATTATAATTGTTAAAGGAAATAAAGAGGTTACAAATGTGTAAACTCTTGAATCTTAGAACCTAGCTTGAATCCACAACAGATCTCATATGTGAAGCAACAAATCTGGCCAAGTTAAAATTTCCACTTCATTCTTTGATGCTATTAAAAAGTATTCTGTTTATCTGTTACGAAGGTGAAAAAAGGCCATTAAATTAGATTTGTACTCCCTCTGTGCTCTAATTTAAAGGAAGTCTTTGCAACTTGTGCCTGAACCACATTGAACACCTCACACACATACAAAGATGTTGGGATTACAGGCTGAAATCAATCTATTTACTAAATCTCTGATTTTACTCAATATTCTCAGATGTTGACATATCTTATGCTTAGCAAGTGACAAGAAGATATTTTATTTTTGACAAAAAAAAAAAAAAGAACAAACTTTCTGATTTTAGGTTGCAAGCTCACCTGCATGTGGTCTCCAGCAAACACAATCCTGGTGTTCTCATGGGCCACAGACAAGGGAATGAGTGTTTCGCTCTCCAGTGATTGTGCAGCTTCATCAATAAAAATATGACTGAATGCATCTGCAACAAATACAATAGCACTGTGTCGATCAAATAGCCCCTTCACATCAACATGAATGTGAAATATTCAAGAAATGTATTATATATCAGAGAGCTGTAGATCTACTTGATTTAAATTCTTGAATTAAAGATAATTAAGAGAATAAGAATCACAGAAAACTTTCTGGGTAAAATAAGGCATATATATCAAGAGGTGAAAATACTGGTGAGGTAAAATTGTGACTTCTCTTATTGAAAACTTTTTAATGTTAGACAGAAAGATTGAATACCCTTCAAAAATACAATGTTAAACACATTATTTTCACACTTTCAATCAATTTGAGTAAATTGATGATTTAAAAAAAAAAAGAAAAAATATATTAAAAGATATGACGAAGGTCCCAGAATCTACCAACAGAACATGACAAAAAAAAATTCACAGCTTCTATGATGATTAAACATTGCCTATTTATTACAATAAATTAATATGAAACATTTCTAATTTTTTGTTTCTTTTTCAGCAAAACAAACTTTCCTCCTGCTCAAAGTTCATCAATTTATTTTTTTTTTTTTAAAGTAAGAACTCAAATGCAGTGAAAAAAATCAGCGGATTTCCTTTAAATTATATTCTTACCTTCTGGCAACTTCAAATCTGCTAGATACCTTGCACTGCTAAGAGTTGCAATGATGACTCGATGAGCCATCACATCCTTTGGGGTAGGGGGCCTGCAAATACATTGATGGTTTACTGATTATGTATGGCACTGCCAGTGGAACTTTTAGAAACAATTGAGGAATATATTGCAACATTACTCAACGAAATCTATGACATAGGTCAGATTCTAAAAAAACATTTCCATTTCTATAGTTACAGCGCTGCCAAAGAAATTAGGGTCATAGTAAATTAAATAGAACTATCTGTTTCATGAGCCGTATCAATAAATTGTTTTTAAAATCATGATGCAAATCACAAACGAAATCAAACCAGAAATCTACCCCAAGATACTTGACAGAGTGTGAAATGATGAGATAATCACACAAATAACACAGTTGAAGATAGATGGAAAAGATCTATAAGTGATCAAAAACATTCTGAGAACAAACAGCAACAATGAGAGTTGATGGGGAAATGAGCTCATTTAAAAAAATAAAACGTGGCATCAGACAAGGATGTGTGCTTTCCCCAGACCTTTTCTCTCCCCTCAATGAAATTATTGTGTGAAACTTAGAGGAATACACAGGAATTCAAGTAGGAGGACACACCATAATAAACTTGAGATTTGCTGACGAGATTGTATTATTTGCAGAAAATAAAGAAGACTTGGAACAATGGTAGACATTGTTGAAGAAAGCAGAAAGGGTTGAAATTAAACAGCAAAAAGTTAGGTGTAATGGTGGTCAGTCAAAATAATGAGTGTGTGCTGATCGGCATCTTCATCAACAGGAATAAACTAAAGCAAAGGGATCAATTCAAATACTTGATAACTTAAACAACATTGAATTCGCATCAAGAATAGCGCAAACAAAATGAGTTTTCAGAGAATGAAATTAGCACTAACAAATAATTACATCTCTATTACACAAGAAGAAGAGCCATGGAGTGCTATATTGAACCCATCTTTATGTATGTATACAAGCCCTGAGCAAGAGACAACAGAAATGTGGGTTACTTTGGAGAATTCTACAAATCTCATGGACTGCAAAGAAATCAAACGAAACAAGGTTTAAGCTGACGCAAATATATCACTCAAAAGTAGAATACCTAAACGCCAGGCAACCTTTTCTGCCCATATGATAAGAAGAGAGAAACGAACATCATGTGACAACTGGAATGATCTAAGGAAAATACACCAGGAGAAACAGCTAGAAAAGAAGTTAAATGCACTAACAAAATGGCTAAATGTAGGATGAATGACAAATGCACTAAAAGCGACAATCAATCAATCAATCAGGTGCCCCGATCTTTAGTGTAGAAAGTCATGACTGCTTACACTAAAGAGCAGGGCACCTGATTGATTGATGGCACAGTCTATCTGTCAGATGTGGCATCACATAATGGAAATTGCTTTGCAAATAATGTTGCAGTATTGAAAGATCTTATTACACAGGCATAAAAATAGGTATGTGGTAAGCAGAAATAAGACAGTTTTTCTCTGCAAGTATGATCTAAACATGTCTATTTTGTTGCTGAAAATTATTCTTAGAAAACATACAATGCAGGTTTCATGCAGCTTTTAAGCATTCAAATTAAAAAAAAAAAAACCCAAATTTTGTGGGCTTTTCTAAATGGATAAGCTGAGTAAAGGCAAAGAGTAGAATATTGTCACCTTCCCATCACTCTTTTCTCAAAAATTGGTCGAAACTTGTAGGCAGCTGGGATAAACGCCATAAGTGAAAAGCATGTGTCCATAGGGTTCTCACCTAAAAGTTCCTGCCTGCGGTCCCTCCCTCTCTAACAGAGTGTAATCTAAAACAACTTCAGGCACTGTTTGGATCCAACGGAACTTGTACATGACCCTCAAAGGTCGTGCCTCAGCATGGTCCTCCTCATCAACGTAACTATGCAGGAACTCCTTGATGTACAAATCTGCAGCACTGGGAAGGGGAGATAAGTCAAACTAAAGTGAAAAACATGCATGGTTTGATTAATATATATGGTGCATGAAATATTAAAAAGCATTATTGTACCATTTCAGGGCTGCCGCTCAACTTTGAAAAAAAAAAAAACATCTGAAGATTTTTCCCGATATGCGAAAATGTCAACATTTTACAATAAGAACTATACTGATAGTGATAGAGACAGTAGATTCTGTTTGTCACTGGGATGAGAACTGGACACAATTTTTTTACTGAACTTTTTTAAATCGGTCAATCCGTAAGTCCGAGCATTCTCCTCTTCCCCCCTCTCCCCAAAACTCCCTAAATTAAAACAAAATTTGATTGTAATCAGAGCCTTGATTGTGGGACATTTTTTAAAACATTAATTTTATGACCTATCTTAAGCTGTGTCCCACAAATGATGCTGTTTTCTGTGTTTTACTGGCTCAAATGAGGCATCATAAAGGTTTGATAATCAGGGTATACATACAGGCCTATATTCTAGTTAAATATATTGAGCACTTTATATTTGAGCTGAATATGATCAATATCGATTAGGTCTAAAACTTCTCAGTGGGCTCCACCTGGCCATGTAGATAGAATAATAATAAAAATACCACTTAGATCTAGATCTAGATTAATAATTTTTTGCTTTCGATTGAAAATCACCTACTAAAATTATTATAATCTTATGTCATGGCATGCCTCATTTTGATTATTTGACCTAGATTTACTTGAGATCTAGCTCCACTTAGGATTTCTCATCGATCTTAATAATTGACAACCTATCTATCTTCACCAGCAAACCAAACTGTTAAGTTGTATAAACTACATTTTTATTATTAGATGAAGAAATAAGAATGATCCTTTATTAGAAATAACCGCGAGGTCTCCCTGCGAAGAAAGAGAGAAGGAAGTTTTTCGGATGAATGTACGATAAAGTAAACAACTCAAGGCATCAATATCTTGGGTGATTTCAACTACAGTATAAATCTCTATATAATAAAAAAAAAAAGAGAAAATACATGATATCAATACACTGTATCGCCCAATTTTATACTTCGCACAATTAAATTTTCAATATTTCTTTTTCCGTAAAATTTTACAAGTTCGACCTCATGCCGTTACGGATAAAAGTTTCCTTCTGGCACAAGAACAGGATTTATGAAGGATCACATGGACTGTTCAATATACACGGAATTCTGTAAATTTATGGAAAATTCTCTTCCCTGGGCTTGAGCGGCAGTTCATTGTTAATCAGAAACAGAAAACAAAGGCATGTGATCGCAGTTTTAGGAGTAGCTGGTAGTTGGGCCAAAACCAGTGTAGGCCTAATATCCGATCCGCCAGATTGGAGAGAAGAAGCCCATAACTTTCACAACCTAATATCCTTGTGAAAACTGCGATAAGCAGGACGTTTTTGGATATAAATATATCTTAGTACATTATTATTTTGTGCACGGGGCAGAGAGTTGGGCTCTCTTGGCTCCTAGCCAGTAGATCTGCGGTTAGCTGGGCACTTTTAATAATTTCCGACTGTCACTGCGGACGGAGAGGGTGAAAAAATGCGGTATCCATAGGTCTGAAGAATCGGAACGACGCCCGCGACCACTGAAAACCATGGCGAATATGTGTAACCCCAGATTTCCGCAGTAGAGCGGCAGCCCTGCATTTGGAGGTAATACAAAAATATAAGATTGACTTATCTCCTGATTTTCGGCAAAGCAAAGGATAATCCTTCATCCAAAGACATCATATACAATAAAATCTTTGTATTTTTGAGTAAATAATCACAAAGACTAAAATTCCATAAGGGAATTCAAATATTTTCAGCAATGAATGAATGTAAAATAAAACAAAAAATTGTCCTGCAATAAATCTCTATAAAGAGTATAAATGACTGCTATGTTTCAAATATGCCCACCATTAACACCAGAGTATCCCAACAGCGTTGGGCAGTGTTAGTTGTGTCCTCCCCAATCAAGAAAAACAACACTGCACATAAAAGGTTTGAGGGACAGACAATTCAAGTTTCATTCTCGTAAAAAAAAAAAGGAAAATACAACCATTTTCCCTTTAAATTTTTTTAAAAAGAAAACATGTATTTTTGTTTCTTGAAGAACCTATTTTAAAACGTATAAGGAATTGTTGGGCAGCTACTTGAAACATCGTAAGCAAATAGATTACTAATGGATGATGGTTACCTGTTAGAATGAGTGCATATAAGAATGCGAGTGCCCTCTTCTTTAAGGACTTGTTTGGCTGCCTGAGCCATGGTAAAAGTCTTCCCTGTCCCAAAAGGACCTACAATCAGAAGAGGTGGCAGCTTCACATCACTTTTGGCAAGAATTAACCTCACCGCGTCTTTCTGTTTTTCATTCAGACGTTTTGCTTCATTTGGATCCTGCAGATCACTGGAAAACACAAAGTTTTTCTGCTTATCATTTCATTAACTTGTGAGAACAACATTGACATGATAAGCAATAATCATGAGAGACAAACTTAAACTCCTTTACTCTATCATCCAGATACAGGATACCAAGAGCAAGGAAATTTCAGTCAGTCCCGATTCTGTTTGATAAGGATTAGGGAAGACATAATGCTGAACAGGCTGCACTCAACGAAGAAAAGAAAATATTCATGCATAAAGTATGAGTTTGAGTTTGAAGTGGAAGGAAAAAAGAAAATCAGGTGAGGACAATCAGGAGAGGGAAAGGGACATTTTTTATGGCAATGCTATTTAATGTTATTTAATTAGAGTTGATAATTTTGTGAATGCAATTTGGAGAAACAAATAAATCATTTATTATCTGGTCATTAAAACTAAAAATAGAAATTATAACCAAAAATGCATGAAAAGATAATTGGTAAAGTGTGTCTGTGTCTGAGAAAAGTGAGACAGAGGGAGAGAGGTAGATAGATAGAGAGAGAGAGAGAGAGAGAGAGAGAGAGAGAGAGTGTGTCAGACAACAGAGACAGACATATACTATTTGATCTATGATCAAAGTTACCTATCATCCAAGGCAAGCTTAGCAGGCATGCTGTTTAGTTGTGGAAAGACAATGTCTAGAGTTGGCAAACGATCTACTGCATAGTGTCTTTCACACATGGGAAGTCTGTTGAGCTGGAATTGGATCTAAAGAAGGGAAAAGAGCAATCAACACTTATGATTGGAAACTGCCTCAACCGCAGGGATAATACAAATCAAAACAAGGATAATTTTATGCAGATGCAAACAAAAACTGTCTTTTTTTTTCGCTCATGTTTCTGGATAAATCTCTTTTTGTTTTCTATATAAGGAGTCACTTGTAGAGACACAAGTTATAAATATTACGGTTGATAAAATTGCATTAGAAGTACAAAAACAAACCAGCGAAAATATTTAATTGTGGGCTTTGATGAATGTCTACAAAGCAAATCGTCATTATAGATTAAAAGAGAATTCTTTGACTTCAGTAGAGAACATAAGCAGTCTAATAAAAAAAAACTTACCTGAGCATTAAACTCTTGGTCACATGAAAGACCAAGTTCCTCTACACAAGCTTTTGACAACCTCATGAAAATGAAATTTTTGCCTTTATCCTCAATAACAGCCTCGTAGACCTGAAAAAAAAAAAAAAAAAAAAACATAGCTAATGAGTTCAGTTTGGTAATTTGTATCATTAGAACCTGGAAAGGAATTTTGAACAAATGAATACATCAAGACTTTCAAAACTGATAAAATAATTAGGACAACTTTCCCAATGTACTTAACTATATGCCTAAGTAATCACTGCCTTCTAAAAGAAGCTTTGCATAACTGCTTATTTTCTCTGTTACAAACGTAATCCTCTAATTTAGTACTCCCATGCAAAACTATTTTCTTAAGCTTGACCAGTTTAAAAAAAGATTTTTTCTGCAAAATTCAAATAGGCTCTTTCTAAAGCCATATGGTAACCACCATTAGGTATATTTTCATTTGCACAATATATTCATCTTATATATTATAGATTTTTACAAAATCAGGGTGCATTCCCAGATTTTTGCCACTTTTCTACCTTCTCTGGTTTCTCTTTTTTGGCCTCAGCCACCCAGGCTACATGTGACGATTGAAGCACGAGGCGTCCACCCATTGAGTCTTCAGACAGATCATCTTCCAGTTTCATGCGAGCAAAGAGCTCTCCATCATGGGCATACTTGGCAGTGGACAACGTGCTAGGCATCAAAAGGAATCTATTGACTAGCTGCAGGGATGTTGTCACATTGAACCTAGTAGAACCATATTAGATGCAAAATAAGTATAATGCTGGCTCACACCTATTTCCAAAGAGTGTTCATGGGCAGCGACAATTAGAAAAGAAATCTCATGTGAGAGCAATGTATTATATGATCAAGATTTGCCTTTACTCACTTTAAACCAATAGGTTTTAACCTTTTGTTCAAAATAGCAGAATTATTAAAACTTTCATTAAAAAGAAACAAAAAATGGAACTACTCAATGACTTCATTCTCATGCCATAACTTTACTCTTCAGAGGTTTGAGTGTGACTGATTATCTTTCAATTCATATTACAAATTTTTGGTCAAAGAATAGAATACTAAGGTCTAAGTGATGAACACAAGTGGTCAACCAAACAAGGCATAAATTCAATGACCGGTACAAGCACTCTTGGAGTGTGTTTCATATTGCATTAAATAATAAAGACTTCATTTTCATCTAAAATCTTACAAGAAAAGATTCCAGAAGCATTTCATACCTGGAGATGTACCCAACCTGCTCCATTTCTTCTATGTAAAGCATTTCATGCATCCACAGTCTATAGTTCTCTTTGCTTAAGCTGTGCATCACTGTCTCTGGCTGGCAGAATTTGTCTGGCCGTGGCAGCTGATACTTGGCCATCAAGGCTTCCTCTGCCTCACTGTGAGATGCAGGTCTGTTTTCATAGGGATGAAAAAGACTTGTTATGACAATAATATATTGACTGGCCCCACATTTTTTACTTGATTCACTTTTTACTATAATGAGTATGTCAAAAACCAGTCACTGAGACTGTTTCTTCAGTTGATTTTTTCAGGGCAAACAAATGAGCCTTAAAAAATTTGAAGAGGTAAATGACTTTATTATGATCCACATCTTCATTACAGTATTTCTATCACACTCAGACATGATGAAACAATCATGCCAAGATCTAGAAGTAGACTAGCCTTTGAATTTGAATATCAAACTTGACTCGTTTTTACTTTCAATATGCACATTTTGTCCAAAGTAACATAAGGCCAGAAAGATTTCATAATCTTTCAGTATGGTAGAAACTTACTCCAAACTTCTAGCAGACAATTCTTGTTGACATAATCAACCTTAGGAAATGAATTAGACAAATCTCTGCACTCATTGCTCTCTAACTTCCACAAGATTTAATAAAATACTGGTACACATGTTAGAAAATGGTGAGAGAAAACAAAAAATGATGCAAGTTAGAACTAAACATGTTAGATGTTTCATCTTCATTGGCTTCATCAGATGTCATCTAAGTTTTGTTTTGGTTCTTAATAACATTGTGTAAATCTTATGCCTTCCTTTACTGACACATGCCTGACCTCTTGGATCTTTAGCTTTGTGTTGTGCTTTTGATTCCACAGACACAAACTTGATGTACAGAACTCAACTTTTAAAGGTAAAAAAAAAGATTTGTAAATTGATGTAAATTAAGGCTTTTTATTAATTTTGCACTGCATTCAGCACTGAAACTGTCCAACATAAACATAAAGCAAATACGATGCTGTACAGTGACTTAAAATTTACCTGCATTAACACCCACCTGGGATCAAAGTTCACAAGCTGAACTGTCTTTTCATTCCAGCGGTGAGCCTCAGTCAGTGTAATTTCTTTGCGGACTTTCTCCGCATCAGAAGCAGGTGCAGATTCCACCTGCACTTCCCTCATCAAGATAGCATCCACTCCAAAGTCAAACACAATGGACTGTCTGAACGTTCCATAAATGTCTGTTTTGAAGACAACCTTTACCCTGTATACATATTCCCCCTGACCTTTGCCCTGTATATCCTGGTTGACCCACTCCTGGCACATGTTTTCCAGGTTCTGATACTTTTGTGTTTTACGGGGCCCAACAGAAATACTTGAAACATGGAAGTAACTGCGGTTCGTATCCAGCATCAAGGCAACACAGTGCAAACACATCTGAGCAAGAGAAAGAAAATAAAATTCTACTAGTTTGCAAACTCATTTGGTGCATTCATATTTTTTCAAGTTTTACTTTTAAGGTGCAACTGCAGTCAGTAAATAGGTTAATGATCCTCTACACTATGATTTATATTTTCCCATTTCATCAGATCAGGGCCTGCCTCATAGAAATATATTTGCATGCATACATGCGTACATTGACATAAAATTTTCTATTGCTTTTATCAGCATTAAAAGTTATTTGAAACTAGTTCCAAAATAATGTCCTCAACTTAGTTTATCACTTGAAGTACAACTGAGACTATGTTTTAAAATGTAAGTCATAGTAAAGGCTTATCATGCAGTACAGAATTGACCAAGGCCATGACTAGTTAACCCATTATCTAAAGGTTACTCACCTTACTAGTCACTGTAAAAGTCCAAGCATTTGTGCATTTCTTGGTAGTCATATTAACCTTCAAATCAGAGTTGACATGAATCTTCACTAGGTCCAAGTTTTCCACAACCTTTGAAAGTAAAAGTTAAGTCTAATTAGGCCTGTCAAAATAACCAGTATCAAAATTTTCTTGAACACAAGTCACTGATCTTACTACTGCTTAAGTAGACTAACCTTCTCTCTGAAACCATACTGTTATAATTTGCATTCTGCTTTGTTTTATTTGTTTGTGATTAGCTTGGATCAATATGTTATCTTTCTAACCCCACAATAAGCAAGAGTACATCAATCAAAGCATCAACTCTGAGTAGTATTATATATTTTATGCAGTGCAGTTTTCAAGTGAGTGAGTACATGAGTACTTTTCAATCATAAGTAGTAAAAAAAAGCCCAGGATATCATACAAAAGGCTGCAGAATTACGATGTTCCTTTTTAAGCTTCACAGTTGACACCTGAACCCTCTACACTACAACAACTCACCATCTTTTAATGATAATACTCATTCTCAAAATGGTAAGTACCTGAAATAGTTGAAAAAGTGAGTTTCCCCTAGGCAGTTGCATATAAGCTGCAGTTGAGTGAAAATATGCAACTTCTTAGATTTCTTACCACAAGTTTAGGATGCTCTGGTGACATAAACTTCTCAACAAGCTGCTCGATGACAGTGCCTCCCTGAGCCCTTGTTCCTTGGGACTGCTGCAGCTGCTGCTTTCGGACTGCATAACGGTGGTTCCATTCATCCAACTCTGCCTCAGAGTGAGCCATGGTACATTTCTCTCCAAATGTGCACCTGCCTGTTTCCAAAAATCTAACAAAAGATCGAAAAATAGGTTTAAAAATTTCATAAGCATGCATTCACTGGGTCACTTAAGACAAGGGGTGTTCCTCAAGTAAAAGTAAGTTGAGTTGCCTGCAAAGAGTTGGTTTAATGCTAAAATTGATCACATGAGCATGGAATATGAAATGATAAGGCCAGATTTAACAAAAAAAAAATGAATGCAAATGAAATAAAAAGCGCAAATTTGGCTACGAGATTAGAAGAAAAAGCATGAATACTGTGAGACAATTAAGGGGCAGACATCTCTAGAATATTCATGTTTGATAAAATGTGCAGTTCTTTATTGTTTTTTTTTTCGCCCCCAATCTCAATGTAGATCTACATTTACATACCATACACTGATACCAGACTTGACATTAAAAAAACCCTTCGCACTCTTACCTTTTACACAGGACATATTCTTCACTGGCAAGACCTCTGGGCGGAGCACGATAGCACCAGCTCTGTTGATCTTCAGTGTTACTTGTCTCTCTCTGCCCCTTACTTTGCCCATCAAGTTCATGTTTGTGGGCAAACACTGGATTTTGTGCAATTCTTGGAAAAAACTGGCCACTCAAATCTGTGTATTCATGAATAATGCAATTATGAATCCACAAACATAAGGGCATTTCAATAAGTGCTACAACTTACTTAAAGTCCTAAACAAATTTAAAAAGCTATAGATATACATTAAGCGAGCATTTACGTGTCTCAAATTTCATTCGCCACAGAAGTTGCATTATAAAGTAATTTTTAATGAAATGTGCAAGAGTATAAAATTGCCAGTCATAATGACAGCATTCAGTTCTGGAGTAAAAAAATAAAACTTAATGTCATAAAAGCTTTTGAAATTTAACTATTAAATTAGCAGAAAATTTATGCTGTATAGCAGAAGATGATTTTTGATTACTAGGTTATATGGTTTGACATTTCAGCGTGCAAGACCTTTTTAATATATCAAAGTATTCTGTGAAATATTAATTACTGCTCAAAACTAAGATTATCAAAATGTTAATTATTCAATGTCCAATTTCTTTACCTTCATTTTTTATGTGTTCTGCCGCTGCTTTGTTGAACAGTTTGAAAGCAGATGTGTTTGCACTTCCAAAACTCAATGAATTTGTTGGCAAAGTGTTACTTTTAGTGCCCTCTGTATCTGCTGTTTCAATTCCTACATCAACTATGTCCTGACTTAGAGATGCAGGGTCTTCTTCCTCTTCATCTGAATCTTGGTCTTCCACAGCACTCAAAATAATTTTCAATTTCTTTAACTCTTTTTTAGCTACAGCATTCTGTGAATAAAAAGAAAAAGCAATAATCATTCAAGCAAACAAAGAGGCTACTATCTTTATTCCTGTGCACACTTTACAAAAATAAAATTAATGTGGACAATTTAAATAAATTTTCCCTCTCGATTATAATCAAAAACTTTGAACTCACCGATCTTTTTGCCAGTGGCTTATTTGAGACTTAAAATTTCAATTTATAGCAAAACCATGAGGTCTTTTTTTTGTTTTGTTTTTATTTTATCTTTGTACATCAAAAGAATAATGGTAAATAAAATCTCATCCTCAAGTATTTCTTTGTCTTACATTTGGATCCGATTTTAGCCAGTCTTCGACAAGTCTGTGTGCATCCTGAAACTTGTGCTGCTGGCAAAGGATCTTAACTTTTCTCTCTAATAACTTTGGGTGTTGAGGGTAGATTTCAAGAGCTGATAGATGAGAAAAGAGTAAAAACAGTTGATAAAATCTTGAGAAAAGCAGCAACGCTTAAATAACAGAGGGTCCAGTTGTGGTGTCAGAAGTAGCGTCAAAATTGTAAGTGGTTAAAATATTTGTTTCAGATGCAGAACTGCACTTGCAGAAGTAGAAAAAACTGTAAAAATCAGACAGACGAAAAATACATCTCTAGCCATCTTATCTAAATATTAACAGAAAACAGCATTCTTTAGAAACTTTTCCAACATTTTCTGTGGGGTAAAAAGCGCATATATCACAATATCTTGAACTTAAAATAAATTAAATGTCTTAAAAAGTCCAAAATATTCATCATCTTAAAATACTTATAAAGGATATAAAACTCAGCTAAAAAGAAACAATTTTTAAAAAATGTACTATCTTGAATGTGAATACAAACCATTTTCTATGCCTATTTTTAATTTTTTTGCTTTTTTTTTTTCATAATTGGGCTTTTTAGATTCGTTTGTTGTTCATTTCATGCATCATAAATACTAACAACTGCTTTTGGGGAACCTTTCAAATTTATTATTGACAGTTTGTGCACAGTATAAAAGAATCATCCATTAGTACATACCTTCATTGCACTGTTCTAATGCTTTCTGCGGTTGTTTCTGAACAAAAGGAAAATAGTAATCCTCATGAAATACAAGCAAAAGAATTTCTAAAAGTGATATATAAAAAAAATACTTTTGAAATAAACTGACAAATTTTATGGTGAACAAATATCTTTCATGAAATTAAGTTACAAAATTCATACAGCTCATAAGCAATACATAG